>JAAAKG020199436.1:0-23722 GCA_010014905.2 Druon quercuslanigerum | reverse complement strand
AAATTACAAAATATTCCTTAAAGTATACTTAATAATGTAAAGATAGTTTTAATAGGTTTGTTTTATCCATTCTTTTAAAAAAAATCGCAAAAAGGGTTTTTTTTTTTTACGCTGAAACCTTTGCCCCCCCCCCCCCTAAATAATCGTTATTTTTTTTATTCTATACAAATATAAAATTGAATATGTTAAATGTGTACATTTTTTTTAACACAAAAAGTATAAATAAATCAATTTTTTTGTTGCACTTGATAATAGGAAAACAAACCGATTTTTTTTTAAATAAGTAGTAATTGAAGCACCTAATTGGCCCTCGGCGTGCAGCCATCTTGCCGGCTGACGTAACACGTTAAATTAGGTTTTTCAGGTTGAGTGGGGAAAATCCAAGATTGCTGCACGCCGAGGATCAAGAAATAATATCAATCGCCTTTAACCAAAAATGGAATAGTTCAATATTCTGCTAAAAAATGGAATTTTTATTTTTTTTAAACAGAAATATTTAACAAAAAGAGAGCACCAAAAGAGACAAATTTTCACACTTGCTACGTAAAATGTAATAAGTGATGATTCAATTAAAATAAAATTTTCATGTTAAACCAAAGCAGTTGAATTCAACAAAAAATTACAAGATTTGAACAAAATAGTTACATTTTCATTCAAAGAGATAAACTTTGAAAAAAAATTTAATTTAAAAAAATTTAATTTAATTTATGACAAAGTTGATGACATTTCAACAAAGTAATTGACTTTTTAATACAAAACAGGTGAAATTTCTATAAAGGAGATCAATTTTTTACAAAAAAAAAATGAATTTTCAACCAAAAGGATTGATCAAAAAAGATACATTTTTAACCTGTTGCATTAATTTTGAGCTAAAAAAAGATACATTTTCATCAAAAAATCGAATATTTAATTCTTCAAGGAAAAATATACATTTTTTAAACAAGAAAAAAAAATTTCAACCACACAGATGAATTTTTAACAAAAATAAATGAATTTTCAAACAAGAAGAATAATTTTCTACCAAAAACAATAAATTTTCTACTGAAATAATTAAAAAAAAAACTAATTTGTACCGAAATAGTAGTTAAACTTTTTACCATGGAGGCGATGCAACTGAAAATTCGTCTTTGTTTAAAATTGAACTATTTTGTTGAACATTTAACTTTTTTATTTTATTTTTTAACAGAAAATTTAACTGTTCCATTTTTGGTTAGAAATTTATCTTTTTAGTTGAAAATTCATTTTCTTCATTGAAAATTGAACTATTATATTGAAAATTTAATTTTTCCATTTTTGGGTAAAACTTAATTTCTATAGTTTCCCTTATACTTCGAAATTGAGTTATTTAGTGGAAAAATCATCGATACCACTGAAAAATATTCTTTTTTGATGAAAATACATCTTTATTTCTTTTAATAACTTAGAAAAAAGTATTTTTCTATTATAAATGTACTCAGACATTTATTATTTTTTAAAGATTATTCAGTTAAATCATAAAGTTTATTGAAGAAATTTATATTGATATACTCATTTAATTAAATAGCTTTTTAAAAATCAAAAGTTATATCCAAATACACTTAAATTGTAAAGTAATTTTTTCTAAGTTATAAAAGAAAATTAAGTTTTGTCCCATTCAGTTGGTGTTATTGCTTGGCCCTCGGCGTGTAGACATCTTGCCAAGTGACGTCATAACATGAAATACCTGATACCTATAGTTGACGCAAGCGCACTCGGGGTTCATTGTTTACTTTCACTCCAAACAGAAATAACAATTTTATTTGTTTATACAACAAAGGATCTTTTAATTACCTTCGAATTCTTGTGAAAGCAGTTCTCACCTATAAAGATAGGTGAAAAATCTGAAAACATTGTGGAGAAACTTTTTTAACCTACTTTCTTCAAAACTCCGTTACTTCGTTTGCGAAAATGCCAAGATGGCGTCAGGGGTGGTTTGGTAGAAGAATTTCGTCCGGTTTTCATCCCATTTTCTAGCTTCCTATTTGAGGAGGACCTCTCTTAGATAGATAAATAGTTAGTTCCCCCATAGCCCGATTCTGCGAGTGAATTTCGTTAACTCGCGACTACTCATTGGGTGAAATACGGCGCGACGTCAATTTGTTGAGGTTATATATGTCGCATCGATATGTCGCTCACTGTTACCTAAAATGATCCGAATATTCGTTCGTTCAGTGGAGTGCAGTTGTGTTTATTCGGCGAGTGATGCGTGTGTAGAAAAAATCATGTCGATTCTGGAAAATCGGTCAGTGCGGAAGTATGGTGATAATGATTCCTCGAAAAGTGTTTATTAAGATCGCGATCGAGTCCTGATTCATCATTTTACGATGATGGGCATTTTGTATGAAAAACGGCCCTTAAAAAGGCCCAGGTTGGGTCCACCTGACGTTTATCCCCAGGAGCCGAAACAAAAAGAGGACGAGTTGACCGTGACGAACGTCAAGCATGGATTCGCTACAAGTCCCCAATTATCCGATGAATTTGGAACTGCCAGGCACTGCAGTGTCACTGCTGCCAAGGTCGGATCTTATTTCAACGGTATCCTGGCCAGGAAGGAAGAACTGGCTACGATGCCTGACACTGGCAGGAAAAAGCAGCAGATTAATCCCAAGGATAATTTCTGGCCTGTGACTGCCAGGACCAAAAATGGAATAGAAGCTTGGTTCAAAGATCTGTCTGGATCCAAGCCTCTGCCAACTCTCGCCAAGAAGGCACCTAATTTCAACAAAAAGGAGGAAATATTTATGATGCTCTGCGAGTACCAAGTTCCAATGCTTCGAGCTGCTTGGTTTATTAAACTTAGCTCTGCTTACACTGTCGCAGTTTCAGAAGCAAAGATTAAAAAGAGGCAGTTACCTGATCCCACCACGGGTAAGATTTGTTTATTTTCTGGGTGGATGCATTGAGGGAAAACGTCAAATTCAGGGAATTTCTTCATTGTTTTTAGCCTTTTGATTCAATCAACAAGCCATGACATAAGGGAATTTCTATTAGAAGCACTTTAAGTAACTGTCACGAATAATCAGTGCTGCCACACTGTCCTTTAAGGTCACTTTTTAACAATAAAGTCACTATTGTCACTTTTCATAATGAAAATATCACTTGAGTCACTTTTCTTTCAATAAATTGACCCATGGAATATCAACTATTGAATTCAGGTCTACACCTTTTTCTGAATTTTCTTGAATTCTTTTTAAATATATTAGATTTTTTCTTTATTTCAATGAATTATGAATATATTTAAAAAGTTGCGAGGGATTTCCTTTCAAAAGATTCTAAAGAGTTTTCAAGCATATTTTAATAATTTGATGGTATTCTCAAGGAAAGATTTTAAGGTATTTTTAAAACTTAAAAAAAAAACACGTTCAAGAGCAATTAAAAGTTTTATTTTATTTCAAAGATATCAAAAAATTAAAACATTTTCAAGGAATTTCCAAGGGTTTGATTGATTTTAGGAGATTGAAAAACACGTGCCATTAGGTTTTAAAGAATTTTGGAAGGCCCATGCCTTCCAAAATTTATAGGACCTAGAAGCTTTTATGACGTTTTGAATTATTCCAAGGGATTTTATAATATTTTAATGAATTTCTAAAAATTTATTCACAAGAGTTTGAGGAATTCATAGGATTTTAAAATTTATCAAATATTTCAATGTATAATCTAGAATTTAGGATATTTTCAAAGATTTAAAGGAATTTTCAAAAATTTGAAGGGATTAAAAAATTTTTAAGTACTTTTAAAAATTCCAAGGAATTTTCAATAACTTGGCAAAGTTAGAGATTTCAAAAAAAATCAAAGGAATAGGAATATTTAAGGGTATTTTAAAAGATCCCAATGAGAATTTCCGTTTAATTTCAGTAATTTAATGAAATTTCAGAAAT
Source organism: Druon quercuslanigerum (assembly GCA_010014905.2). Lineage (NCBI taxonomy): Eukaryota > Metazoa > Arthropoda > Insecta > Hymenoptera > Cynipidae > Druon > Druon quercuslanigerum. The sequence goes on along the minus strand of JAAAKG020199436.1, from coordinate 19,826 downwards.
TAAAAAATTTTGAGGGCATTTCAAAAGATTCCCATGCATTTTCAATAGCGTTAAAAAGTTAAAAGGGATTTTAGAGGTTTGAAAGGATTTGAAATATGTTAGAGTACTTTAAGGATTTTAATAATTTGAAGGGATTTCAAATGTTCTTTAAAATTTGGAGGTATTTGAAAAAATTCAAAGAAATTTGCAAGAGCTTTCAAAAGTTTCAAGGTGTTTCAAGAAATTTCAAAGGATTTGAAATATTTTTGAGTATTTTAAAGATTCCAGTGAATTCACAATGCTTTTTACAAATTTAATGAGATTTCAAGCGATTTGAAATATTGTAGGAGACTTGAAAAGATTCCAAGCAATTTCCAATTTATTTCAGTAATTTAATAGGTAATTTAATAGACATTGAATATTTGAGAGAATTTTAAGATGTTCCAAGAAATGTTTAATTTATTTCAATAATTTGAAGGAATTTCAAAGGATTAAAATATTTCAAAATATTCCAAGGAATGTTTAATTGATTTCATATAATTTTCGGGATTTTGTCGTATTTTATAAAATTCAAAGAATTTATTTAAATGAATTGAGGGATTTCAAAGATATTCATGTATTTTAAAACTTTAGGATAGTTTAAAAGATTCTAAGGAATTTCCATTTAGTTTCAATAATTTGAAGGAATTTCAAATAATTTTAAAGATTAAAGTGAATTTTTAAAGATTGTGAGGTATTTAACGAAATTCAAAGAATTTTTCAAAAGTTTCAAGACGTGTAAAAAATTTCAAAGGATTTGAAATATTTTTTAGTATTTTAAAAGATTTCAGTAAACTTCCAATTTATTTCACTAATTTAATGAGATTTCAAGTGATTTGAAATATTTAAGGAGATTGAAGAAGATTTCAAAGGACTTTCCTATCTATTTCAGTAATTAAATGAGATTTCAAAAGATTTGAAATAATTTACGATATTTTAAATAGATTCCAAAGAATTTGAACATTTTCTATTTCAGTAAATGAATGGAATTTTAAAAGATTTAAAATATTTAAGGAAATTTTAAAAGATTCCCATGCATTTTCAAGAGGATTGAGAATTTTAAAGATTTCAAGGGGTTTTTAATTGATTTCAATTATTTGAAGGGATTTAAAAGATTTCAAATATCAGATTTCAGTATTTCAAAAATATTCATATAGTTCAAGGTATTGCCCAAGAGTTGAAAGATTTTGATGACAAAAGATTTTTAAAAATTCCAATTGGTTTTAGTAATTTGAAGGAGTTTTAAACAATTTTGAAGATTTTAGGGATATTTTAACCATTTTAAGTGATTCCAAAGTTTTGTAAAGATTTTGAGGTAATTAAAAAGTTTCCAAGGAATTTTCAAGAGTGTTCAAAAGTTTCAAGGGATTCAAAGAATTTCAAATGATTTAAATATTTGAAAGAAGTTTAAAAGAGTCTCAAGATTCTTTAATAGATTTCAATTATTTGAAGGAAATTTAATGGATTTGAAATATTTCAGGATATTTTCAAAGATTCCAAAGAATTTTCAGTTTTTTTCAGTTATTTAATGGGATTTCAAAGTATTTGGAATGTTAAGAGTACTTTGAAAGGTTCCCAGGCTTTTGCAAGGCTCTTAAACAGTTTCAAGGGAGTTCAAAGGATTTTAAATATTTTAGGCAATTTAAAGAGCTTCTATGAAATTTTTCATTGAATAAACAAATTTGAAGATATTTCAAAGAATTTGAAATATCCGATTTCTTGTGAGAGTAACGGATTTTTTAGGGTTTCAAAGATTTAAAAAGATTTGTCTTGAATTCTTTTAAATTATTTTCAATTCCTGGAAATTCTTTTGAATTTTTTAATTCACTTGAATTATTCTTATAAATTTACTCAATTCAATTGATCTTTTTTTTTTTAGTTTTGGCTTAATTCACCTTGAAGTTTTTTAAACTCACCTTGAATTCTTAGACACTTCAGATTTGATTAAATTTATTTGAATTCACTTGAATTTTTCTAAACTTATTTTAAAATTACTTAATAAAATGATTTTTTTATATTTTTGAATTGCTTTCAATTGACTTGAATTCTTATGAATTTTATATAATTTTTGTTATTTCCCTTAAATTCTTCTAAAGGCACTACAATTTTAATGAAGTTGTTTTCTAATTGATTTTAATTCTTTTGAATTTAACTTGAAGTTTTTGAAGTCTTATGACTTTCTATTGAATTCTTCTGAATTGAAAACTACATTAATCTCATTATTAATGACCATTATTCACTTTTGTTAAGTAAAGTAGGCTTTAGCAGCCCTAAAAATAATAAATAAAATATGGACAAAATTTAAGTGAAAAATTCTTTTATTCCATTTTTAAAATGTTTTATATTAAAAATTTTACCAGATTAGAATATTGGCCTTTAAATATTACAAATAACACTCTCATGGGACATTTTTAAAGAAATACCAATCTGCTAATTGAAGGAGGTCGAATATCCAACTAATCGGATTCTATTATTAGTTTAAAGATTTTCAAGCCCAATGCCATTCTTTCAAGTCTGATTATTGTACTCGAAACTTTCCTATTTAACTGGTCTACTTTGACTAATTCCTTTATTTTTTCAGAGTGGACCGGAACTTTAATCAAATTTCTGAAAGATCAATTATCCAAACTCCAAGAATGGTATCACCTGGGTAATCCAAACCCAGGCACCCCAAGTAGCAATGGAACTCCAAATGGAACTTCTTGCAGCAGCAGCAACACGCCGAACAGTAGCACACCTTCCAGCAATTCGGCGAACGGCACAGTCAACAATCAGCCCTCGACTCCAAATTCCAGCATGCAACCAACCACTACTTCAGCCGTGATGAATGAGGAACATAAACTAGCTCTCAGGCAGTGGCATTACTGTATAATGCTCGCAAAATACATGTTTGAGGAAGGTCTCCTCGACAGGCATGAACTTTTACAGTGGATCCTTGAATTGCTCGATAAGATGAAATCCGTCTCTTGTGACGACGGCATTTTAAAACTCCTGCTGCCGCTCGCTCTGCAATACTTGGAGGAATTTGTTCAATCAGAGCTGCTGGCGAGAAGGCTCGCTTACTTGTGCTGTCGGAAAATAGCCCACATGTGCAGCAATGTTGATACGAGTTTCAATCCTCAGAGTCCGTCTGTCACGCTTCCTGTAAAATCGGAAAGTAATGGAAAAGATAACATACCGCCGCCACCTCCGCCAGTTGTAATTAATCCCTTGACTGCAGCGTTCAACGACTATCTATCATGCCCGCATCATAGAGATATTCTTCTGGAACTGTCGGCTATAATACAGGTGAAAGGAGATGCTTTTTTTTTTAGTATCTTGATTCAGCCTCTTTTTCTACAAACCAGTTAAATATGCAACTTGAAATTAATCATTTTCACCAAAGAATGTAATACTTGATATTCAAAATGTTTTGAATTTAAAAAAAAATCTTTTAAAATATCCTGAAATGTTTCAAATCCTTTGGATTTCCTTCAAATGATTCAAATCCATTAAAGATGACTCACTTTTTTAATATCCTGAAATATTTCATATCCTTTTAAATCCTATTAAATTACTGAAAGTTCTTGGGAATTTTTTAAAATATCCTGATGTATTTCATATCCTTTGAATTCCCTTCAAATGATTGAAATGAATTAAAGATTCCTCTCGAAAATTTTGATAATCAAAAATTTAAATAAAATACATTTTAATACAACCAAGAAGACGATTTTTTTACAAAATACTTGAATACTCAATTAAAATAGATTAATTTTCAACAAAATAGTTCAATTTTCAGGTAAAAATGAATTTGTTCTAAAGAATTTTCGGAAAAAGTCTCGCAAGCATGAGAATAAGCTCGAACTTTATCTAATTTGAGAATTTAATGCGCCTTTATAAGCATTTTGAAGTAGGATTTAAAAAATTGTATTTTCTATCCTTATTAATAATATTTATATCATATAAATTTCACAGGAAAGTTTATGGCTTCAAAATGGAAAGGGCTCTTAATTTAAATACTAAAATAAGTAAAAATAATAGAAAAAATATTATTCGCATTATTCAGGGTTACTATGTTGTCGAAAATTCGTGTTTTTTGTTTATTGGTTTAATATGAAACTTTTTAACTAAAAATATAACTATTCTAGTTCTAGTTGAAAATGTATCGTTTTGGTTGAAAATTCAAGTATCTAGTTGAAAATTCTTATCTTTTACTGAACATTTCGTTTTTTTTTTATAGAAAGTAAATACTCTTGATTAAAAGTTCGTCTCTTTGCTTGAAATTTCAACAATTTGTATGCAATGTCGCGTCTCTCTTTACGGAAAAAATCTTTCTTAGTTGAAAATTAAAATTAGGTTGAAAACTCGCATTTTCGATTTTATTCAAATGATTTTTTAAATTGAAAATGAAAATATTTTTTGACTAAAATATCAAGTACATCTTTCATTTTAATTAAAAACTCATCAACTTAATTGAAAAATGAGCTATTTTAATTAAAAACTCATCACTTTAATTGAAAAAGAAGCTTTTTTTATTGAAAAATCGTTTTTTTTTCATTCATTTTTTTACTGACAATTCAATTATTCCGCTTGAACTATTTTGTTGAACATATCTTCTTATTTCATAAAAATTAATGTTTAGCTGTAAATGTAACTATTCAATTTTTTGTTAACATTTTTTTCTTTTTTAATCGAAAATTGGTATTTTTTATTAAAAATTAATCTTTTGGTTAAAAATTCAACTATTCTAGTTCAAGGTTCATAATTTTAGTTAGAAACTCATCACTTAGTTTAAAAATGTAACTGTTTTTTCAAAGATTACTTTTTTTTCGTTGAATATTATTCTTTTTAACTGAAAATCTAAATATTGATTTTTTTGTTGACAATTTATCTTTTTTAGTTGAAAATTAATGTATTTTGTTAAAAATTTGTCGTTTTTGGTTGAAATTAATGTTCCTGGTTCAAAAGTCATTTCTTGTTTCTGAAAATCCTTTTTTTGTTGAAAATTCAAATATTCCAGTTAAATATTCATTTTTTTATTTTATATTTGATCTTTTTGGCTTAAAATTCAACTATATGTTTGGAAATTTGTTTTTCTTAGTCGAAATTTTAACTATTTCCCTGAGAATTCATGTATTTTATTGAAAATCGTCTTTTTTGGTAGAAAATTAATCTTATGGTTTAAAAATTCTTTTTTTTTCTTAATAAAAATATTTGGTTGACAGTGAAACCCTTATGCTAACAACTTCTTGATTTTGTCTATTTTAGTTTAATATTTAATTTAAAAAAAATGAAAATTTAACTACTCTATGTTGGTTTGAAAATTAATCTTTCTTATTTGAAAATTGAACGGTTTTGTTGAGAAAAAAACATCTTTTCTGGTAGAAAATTTAACTATTTGTTTAAAAATTCATCTACCTGGTTAAAAACTCAATATTTTCAACTTGAAAATGCAAATTTGTTTGAATTATTGTTCAAGGTCATGGACTTTAGGGGCAAATTTAAGAAATGATTGTCTATGTTTTTAGTATTATTCCATTATTAATTAATCGATGGTGCTTATATTCAAGAATATCTTGTGATATAATTTTTCGAAGCTTTCTAAATTAAACATCTTCCTTGAATTCTAGAAAATGGAAAAAATTAATTATAATAAACTCGCGAAACTGTATACATATACCGATTTAATTTTTTTTTAAATTCGAAATATTTTAATGGCTCCATGCTATGAAAACCATGCAATAACAAAAAAATTAATTCTCAACAAAATATTTCAATTTTTAATCCAACAGATGATTTTTCTACCAATAAAAATACAGTTTCAATAAAAAAAAATATATTCTACTAAAAAAAAGATAATGTTTCAAACCAAAACTAGAATAGTTCAATTTGAAGTTAGAGAGGTGAATATTGAATAAAGAAACGAATTTTTAGCCAAAGAAATTAATTTGTAATCACAGTGGTAAATTTTCAATAAAAAATATGAATTTTTGGCCAAATATTTGAATTTGCAAACCAAAAGATGAATGTTCTAGAAAAAATCGAATTTTTAACTAAATATTTCCTTAATCAAATAAATGAATTCTTAAAAATAGAACAGTTAAACTTTCTACAAAACAGAACATTTTTTAACGATAAAGATTAAATTTCTGTCAAAAAAATTAAATTTTCCACAAAACGTGGAATATTTAAGCGAATTTTTAACTAAAATGAAAAATCTTCGACTAAAAAAAAAATTTAACGAAATACATAAATTTTTAACTAAAAAGATAAATTTTCTACTAAAAATAAAATATTTTTTTTAAAAATGCATATATTTTCTACCAAATAGATGGATTTCCTTTAAAATAATTAACTAAGTAGTAGAATTTTTAAACTAAAAAACATAAATTTTTAACTAAAAACGGAGTAGTTAAAATTTCATTTAAGATAATTAATTTTTTAATTAAATACGAATTTTCTACAAAACAGTTGCATTTTCTAAAAACCCGTTTAATTTTCTACCAAATTGTTGAATTTCTAAGGCAAGCGATGAATTTTCTAGAAAATAGTTGAATTTTCCACCCGAGAATATGAATTTTCAACAAAAAAGTTCATTTTGAATCAGTCAGTTGAAATTTCAACAAAATACTTACATTTCAGATTAAAAAATTAATTTCTGAACAAAATTAACTCTCAACTAAATTTATGAATCTTTAACCAAAAAATGAACTTCTAACAAAGGAGTTGAATTTTCAACCAAAAAATATGCATATTCAACGAAAAATATAATAGTTTGCATTTCAACAAAAAGATTTTTATTTAAAATGAAAAACATTTGGATTTAACCAATTAAAACGAATTTTCAACAAAATGCGTTAATCATCAACTGAAGCTGGCAAATTGTGAATCAAACAGTTGCAATTTTTACCAAAAAGATCAGCTTTCTACAAAACAGTTGAATTTACCACCCGAAAATATGAATTTTCAGCAGAAATGTTAATTATCAATCAGTTAGTTTAATTTTCATCAAAATAGTTCAATTTACAGTTTAAAAAATGAATTTTTAACCAAAAGAAATTAATTTTAAACTAAAAATATGTATATTTCATAAAAAAAATCAACTTCCAACCAAACAGTTAAATTTTTAACCTAAAAATATGAATATTTAAAGAAAAATATATTAGGTTATATTTTAACAACAAAAAAAAGATTTGTATTTAATACAACAAAAAAAAACAGTTGGATTTGACGAACGAGAAGCAATTTTCAACAAAATACTTTAATCCTCAACAGAAACCTCAATAAAAAAAATCCTGAAAATTCAACTGAAATATTTATTAACCCTAAATTCAACTATTTTTGTTGTTGGAAACTACCTTTTTGATTAAAACATTCCTTTGTTTTTTGTAGAAATTTTATTTTTATATGAAAATGATGCTTTTTGGTTCAACAATGATTCTTCTTTGCTGGAGTATTCAGCTATTTTGTTTGAAAGATTTGGTTGATTAAGTTTGTTAAGAAATCATTTTTTTTAAAGATTTATATATTTAGTTAAAGTTTCGTCTCTTTCGTTGAAAGTTGAACTATTTTATTGAAAATTAATCTTTTTAAATTGAAAATTCAACTTGTTGGGTAAATGTTAAGTCACCACATTGTTAAAATTTTATTTTTTTGGTTGAAGGATTATGTATGGGTGAAAATTTAACTGTTTAGTGTAAAAATGCTTCATTTTCGTGGAAAATTAATTTTTGGGTTATGTCATTTTTTTTAATTCAATTTTTTGTAGAGAAAAATCGTATTTTGGTCTAAAGTTTCAACAATTTAGATACAAGTTTTTTTTATTTCTTGAGTGAAAAATCTTTATTTGTTGAAAACTCGTGTTTTTGGTTTAAAATTCTTTTTTGTTTGTATAAATTCCATCATCTTTTATTGAAAATTCAACTAGTATGTTAGAAATTTAATTATTTTGTTGAAAATTAAAGCCTTTCTTTTTTAAAATTAAAATTTTTTTAAAATTCTTTTATTAAAAGATTCCGTCTTTAAAGTATCAAAAAAGTAAAATGTAAAAATCTGCCCGCTCTGCGGGTACATCCTCATGGCGCGCTGCGCGCGCGGCTCGCTAGTTTGAGCGCGGCTGTTGAATCTCGCGCTTCGCGCACAATGAATAGTTGCCACGCGCTTCGCGCTCGGATACTTATTCTTTGCGTCTGCAAGGCTTGAATGAAACTATTAAAAAGTTCTCTCGTTTCGAAATATTTTCAATCATAAATGATGTGAATGTAAAAATTAAAAGTAAAAAGTAAAAATAAAAGTTCATATGAAGTGCTCGGACACCCTGCCTAATTCTACTAGCAATCACTAGTAATACATTTCTGGAAACTAAAAATTACGCACAGTTTGATGAGGGGCAGGGGGTGGGGGGGATCATGAACATTTTGTTACGGTTTGTTACAGGGGGGAGGATCGGTCTTATAGAGGGCTCATAATCCGTTACGTAATTTAAGTAAAACCCCTAACTAATTGATCTACTTCTTTCTTTTTCAGGCCATTACTTTCGAATGTCCAACCGCCCTCGTGTGGAATAGAGTCGGGGAGGGAAAATCACCTTCCGTTTTAAACGGCTCGCCCATCGACCATCTTCCCTGTCCTCCTGCAGCTTTACCTTGTCCACCAGCAACTGCCACCGACCCCACCATGAGGCAATTGAAAGCCGCGCAAGAGAGCATCCAGGCTCGTTCCCAGGCCGCCGAAAGTCGGTGGTCCTGCGACAAATGGCAGCAAAGCAGCGCCGGTATGACCACGTCCAAAGTCCTCGCCGCTCTCGATGCTCTCGATCGTCACAGTTTCGACCGGATGGACCAAAACAACTCCCTGGACACTCTCTACGCCAAGATATTCACCCCAACCCCGAAGGAAGCGATGAATGAACGAGATGCGAAGACTGAATACAATCCACAGCAAGACTCTGCGATAATAGAGATCCTCTGCGAGTGGGCTGTGAGTGCCGAAAGATGGGGCGAGCACAGAGCGATGGCTGTAGCAAAATTATTAGAGAAACGCCAGAGTGAAGCGTCTGGCGAAAATAATGATAATGACGATAAAGACAGCGTTTGCAGCAATGGAACTCCACCCTCGCTTCCCATTTTTCAGCCACTCCTCATGAAGTTTCTGGATGTTGATGCACCGATTTTGGACAACAACTCGGCGCAATCCAAGGCGCAGTTTACGAATCTTGTGCACTTGTTTTCCGAGCTAATAAGACATGATGTCTTTTCGCATGATGCTTATATGTGTACCCTCATTTCGAGGGGGGATTTGATACAAGGTAATTTTTGAGTTATCGGGGTTGCTACAGGGATTGTCAGAGTGAATCTGCAAGGGTCATTCAACAGAGTGTCCAGTGACATTAAAAATCTTGAAAAGCTGAAAATCTCCTTCAACTTTTTGACGAGAACTTTAAATTCATTTTGTTTTCTTTTTTCCTTTTGAAACAGTTATTTTATTGAAATCCGAAAGGTAATTTAAATATTTTAGCCTATTATGAGAGAAACATCTAGTTTAGAAGAACTCTGGCTACTGAAAAGTTTTTTTTATCAAGATATAATTCATCTTTTCAGGATGGTTGCTTTACCGGGAAACCGGAACTTTTATGAGACCGTAAAAAGACCGTGAATCAACCGTTTTTTAAATAATTATTTTAATTTAGATCTTTTTCAATTATGATATTCAGTCTAAAATATTCCATTTTTAAACCATGACATTTGAAAGTTATCAATGAAGAAAAAGAACAATTACTTAATATTTAGAAATATCTGAATTTTTATTTAAAATCAGTAATCATACATTAAATATTCAAAACAGAACTAAACTTTGAATTTTGCTATTTTATTGCTCTATTTAACAATATTTAATGTGAAAGTCAAATTGTTGAAGTTTGATATAAAACGAAATGTAGATTTTTCCAGATTTCGACCCAAAAATGTTGAAGCTTTTTAAATGATTTTTAATTTTGAAAAATCATTTGAAATTCGAATAATTTTAAAGGATGTTTATAAGTTGTGACAAACTGTTATTATTATTTTTAAATTTGAAAACATTTGAAACAGCATGTGAATATTTCAAGATCTTGAAATAAAATTTCGAAGCATTTTAAGGATTTTTGAACAATTTAAAATAAATATAATTTAACTATTAAGTTGAAGAGGGAAGTTATAATCTTTAACAAATTTATAGTTGGAACTGGAACTTTTCCAGAATAATAATAATTCTGACTTGGAACCGGGAATTTTCAAATTTTAACAAATTCCGAGCCAGTGCTGGAAATTTTCGAAAAGGAACAAAACTCTTAATTGGAATAGGTAATTTTTTTAAAGAATTCTAATTCTGAGTCGAAGCAGGAAATTTTTAAATTTTAACCAATTCTGAGATTTAGAGCATTGAAAATGATAACGTGGATTTATATTTTTGGAACTGAATCTGAATATTTGAAGTGTGCAGTTTCTGAAAGATTGAAAGTTGTAGTTTGGCAGTTAAACTGCAATTAATTTCACATTGTTCAATTGAAAAGTAGCTTTCGTTTCATACGTGTAAACTATTGAGCATTTGAAGAGTTTCAAGAGTTTCATTTTGAGTGATTTAATTTGCAGTTCAGTTTTTATTACTTCGAATTTAACCATTTTTAGATTTAGTGTTCAATTTTTTAAATTTCATTGACCGTGAAAAATTTTTGCGAACAGGGAAAAAACCTAAAAAAATTCCTTTGATTAAAACGGCTACCCTTTTTCTGCTCATTACAGAATAAATAAAGATATTTCTAGGCATTTTTTGTAGGCTTCACAAACTTTTTTTTAGATTGTAATGAGCAGACTGTAATATTGCGAATAACTCTATAAGTTTTTTATTTCAATTAAACAATTAAACACTAAAGATTTCAAGAGTTCCACTTTCATTGCTTTAATTCGAATCTCAATTTTTATTGCTTCAAATGGAAAAATTGTTGACTTTAGAGTTAATTTTTAAAATTTTAAAAAGGCGTGTACATCAGATTTCAAAACTTTCAAAAGATTTTAAAAAGGGTATAGAACAATTTTTTAAACTATTTTAAAAGGTTTCAATAAATCTGAGATTTCTAAAAATGTTAATGATTTCAAACGAGCAAAAAGGATTTAACAAACAAAGATTAAATAAAGCTTTCACAAATATTTGAAAGATTTCATAAAAAGTTCCAAAGATTTTAAAAACATTTTAGGCATTTTGCAAAAATTTAAAAAGATTCCAGAAGGTTTCGTATAAATCTCAAGATTTCACAAAGATTATAAGTACTTCAAGAGATTTCAACGAACTCAAAAAGATTTCAAGAATTTCAAATGCGACTTATGTTCTCAAAAAATGAAGCATTTTTTTATTTATGGTTCTGCTTTCTTTGAAAATTGTTGGCTAATAAAAAATGAAATAGCTCATTTTTACGGTTATTTTATTATTTGATGTAAAAAAAGGAAATCTGAAAATACTTGACTTCTCGACCTGCAAAACATGGAAAAGACCTCGAATTTCGTTCCTAAGAATCGCTGAGCACTACAAAATTAATACTCTTGACTGAAAATGATTTTTTTGTTTGTTCTAAAATACAACTTCCGGTTTGAAAATGTGTTTTTTTTTTTAAGATTCATCATTTTTTTAGTTTAAAATTGGTGTTTTTTGGTAAAAAATTAATCTGTTTGGTTAAGAAACAACTATTTGGTTAAAAATTCAGTTTTTTGTTAAATATTCATCATTTTTGTTAAAAATTTATTTCTTTGGTCGCAAATTTAAATATTTTGTTGAAGTTTTGTTGTAGAATATTATTTTCTTTGCACTGAAAATTTAACTGTTCCATTTTAGTTTCAAAATTGAAATTCTTAGTTGGAAATCTATTTATTTATTTTAATCTCGTCTTACTTTTTTTATTTTCGTTTTATTTTGTTAATAATTAAACTAGTATACTTTACGTAACGAATTCATTTATTTTACATTTAAGTTTAATTTTATGATTTGAACATTTAACTATTCCATGTTTCTTTGGAAATGTATCATTTTTAGTTGAAAATTGATCTATGTTTGTTGAAAATTCATGAATTTTTTTTAAATTATCTTTCGGGGTTGAGAATTCTAATATTTTTGTCAAACATTCAGCTATCTGCTTGCAACTTAAATTTTTTGTTGAATATTAATATTTTCGGTTTGAACATTCATTTTTGCGATTTGAAACTTTAACTGTTTTGTAGAAAATTTGTCTTCTTGGGGTTGTTTCGATCAAAAATGCATACATTTTGTTGAAAACTCATATTTATTTTTAGAAAATTAATCTTCTTGTTTGAAAATTCATCTTTTGGTTGAAAAATCAACTATTTGGTTAAAAATTCATCCATCCCCAAATCGTCACACATTTTGCATTATCATTGATGTCCGTAGTGCGAGTTTGTTCTTCTTTCTGGACGGAAATTTACAACGGTCAGGGAAAATGAAAAATTGCTTAGAGAAAACCAGGAAATTTTTAAATTAGGATTTTGTAGCAACCCTGGTTATCAATTTATCACTTAGAATATCATTCTGTTGTTTTTGCCATGAACTAGTGCAAGGTGAATTAAAAACATTTTAAATTTTATCGCTACACGTATTTAATTTGCGAATTGTTGAACATTGAAGTGAGCAATTAAATAATTGTTTTTTAGGCCCAGCAGCTAGTAAACCCAGCACTCCGAGTAATCGAGAAACCATGGATGAGGACAGTCTTTTTCCAGGTTTAGAATTAAAGACTAAACTAGAAGTGCCTGATCATGGAAGGACGATGGATTATGATGACAGCAAAATCGACGACGATCTAGATAAGCTTCTCCAGCATATTAAGGAAGACCAACAAAACAGCATGGATGCGCCCGACAGTCCGAAGGAAGATGCTTTAGGCGGACATGGACATGAAGGGCTCGATTCTAAAACTCCCTCCAGTCCAAGCAGACATTTACTCTACACCACACACTTTCCTCTTCCACAGGTAAATTTCACTGCAATTTTTCTCAAAATATTCTCAATTTTTTGTTTATTTAGGGTATCCTTGATTTTTTCAAACCTGAAAATCTCCTTGAATTTAGATTTTTGTTTTTCGTTTAAAACATTTTTCGTTGGGTTGACCACTCGGTTTTTGAGTCGAAGCAATATTATATGGAATTCTAAATTGAATAAAAGAATTTGCGAAAAAATTATAATTTAGGTCTGAAACAAGGAATTTTTCAAAACAGTTATTCAAGTTTGGAAGAGGACATTTTCTAGAAGAATTATAATTCTGACTTGGAACAATGATTAAGAAACAATAATTCTCTGAAAATCAAAATTGATGTTCGAAAATCACAGTATGATAGATATTTTTTAGCTAGGGAGACTTAAAATGAAAAAAAAAATAATAATGGTGTCAAGAAATATCAGTACTAAAAGGTTGAAGGAAATTATTACTATTATTAAAATTTTTAATAAATTTTTGTCGAATAAATTTTTTTACCACAGTGTGTTTGGTTTTTAAAGAATTTTGTATGTAATCAGCCCATTATCGATAGAAATCTTAAATGTCAAACCGAATGACCGAAAAACCGGATGATGATCTGGAATTTATTTTTAAAACCAGGAATTTACTTCTAATTGCAGTAAAATTCAAGTTTTCATTATTTTAATAAATTTCTTCATTCTATAAAAGTTTTTTCTACTTTGTATACAGTTGCGTGGCATATAAGTGTGTTGAAAATAATTTTTTTTAACTACAAATTTAACTATTTTGCTGAAAATCTGTTTTTTTTTATTAAGAAATAGATTTTTAACGGAAAATTCAACTATTATATTTTTTGTCCACAATTTGTCTTTTTTGGATGAAAATTCCACTATGTGATTTAAAATTGATATTTTTTATTTAAAAATTAAACTATTTGTTTGAAAATGTATGGACTTCGTTGAAAATTCGCCTTTTTTGTAGAAAATTAATATTTATGATAAAAAATTCAACTATTTCATTGAACATCCACGTATTTTGTTTAAAAATGGACTTTTTGCGTTTAGAAAATTATCTTTTTTTTAAAAGTAATTTCCTTGTTTAAAAATTCTTCTTTTCGGTTAAAAATTAAAGTATTCCAGTTAGATAATTATCATTTCAGTTGAAAATTCAGCTTCTAGTTTGTAAATAAAACTACTTAGTTGAAAGTTAAACCCGCCTGGTTAATTTTTTTGTGAAAAATGAGCTATTTGATTGTAAAATGTTTTTTCCTTGGATAAAAAGGAATTTTTTGCCGAAAATGTAACTATTTTATTACAAATTTGATTCTTTTTCGGTAGAAAATTATAATTTTTTAAACTGGAAATGTAACTATTATTCTAGTTGAATATTCTATAATTTTTGTTACATATTAATTTCTTTGGTTCGTACATTAATTTTTTGACTAAAAATTTAATTATTAAATTTTTGGTTTGGATGAAAATTAAACTGTTTCTGTTTAACATTCATTGTTTTAGTTGAAAACTCATCTTTTTGGTACCAAGGGAATTCAAAACAACAAAAAACAATCGCAGCACAGAGATTGTGTCGTATTTAAAGTCTAATTCTAACAATTAATTTTAAAAAATGTATCTTCCATTTTTCAACTATTTCGTTTAAAATTCATGTATTTTGTTGAGAAATTTTATTTTTTGGTAATTAATTAATCTTTTTACATGAAAATTAATCTTTTTGGTTTAAAATTAAAATGTTCCAGTTGAAGATTCATAATTTTATTTAAAAGTTCATTTATTTTGCAATTATTTGCTCTGTTATGTTACAGGATGTTTAGAATGAACATCATGAATTTTGCGTTTTTCGGCAAATATGAATGTTACTTTTAGTTGGCCGAGAAAATTGAAATACTTGACCGATAAAAACCTATCGTGGTTATGTAGGTCTCTACTGACACCCTTAAATTTTCCCTGGGAATTTAAAAAAGAACTATAATTATTACCAGGCTTGAAAATGAAAAATTGTTCGAAAGTAAACCGTGAATTGAAAATTATCCGCCTGGTAGACACTGTTATTATTAATAACAGGGAATTTAAATTCGTTAAATTTTATATTTATATTTTGCAGGATGAAAATAGTAGTCAGCATGACTGCAATCAAAGACACGTTCTTTTATATGGCGTTGGTCGTGTTCGCGATGATGCTAGACACGTAGTGAAAAAGATGACGAAGGAAGTTTGTAAATTATTTGGAAAAAAGTTCAGCATCGATGTTGCGGAGGGCGGCAAAGTTAAAAAACATTCGCGAAGTGAATTCAACTTTGAGTCGATTACGCAAAAGTTTCAGAACCTGAGCTACTTTGACCAGCACGTAGTGACTTGGCAATGTGCGACGCAGGTTGTGGAGATGCTCAACACATTCGCGCTCTCTGGTTTTTCCTATTTGCCTGTTCAGGAGCACGTGGCCTTTCTCTTTGATTTGATGGAGCTTGCGCTCAATATTTATGGACTGATAGATGTTTGTATCCAGATTTTGAAAGAACTGCCGGAAGTCGAGGCTCAATTGGCAACGAGAAATAGCACACTAGTCAGAAGTTACACCACAAGCTTGAGTCTCTACGTCGTTGGAGTTTTGAGGAGATACCACTGCTGTTTACTATGTGAGTAATTATTAACGGTTTATTTTTATTATTCAATGTTGGCACAGCGAGGTGATCGAGAATCTCACAAATTTTTAGAGAAAAAAAATATGTCCAAGTTTGATTTTAACAGTTTTCTTAAATAATCAGTTAGCATTTTTAACTTTTTCAATTATAATATCATTAATTTTACAATGCGTAATTCAAATGTATTTTAAAATGCAGTTTTAAAGACTTGTTTGAAATCGACAATTTTGGATAAAAAAAACCTTTTTAGTTGATAAAATTTGAATATAAATTATAATGATAAATTGTAACTATACTGATTAATTATTAAAATGATTAAATTGTTTTAATTGGGAATTCTCAGTAGATAAACAAATGTAAATGCCGAATTGAAACTTTATAATCTACTTTGAATTTTAAAATAACTTCAAAATAATATATTCACAAATAAAGACTTATTACATTTAAAATATTGGTTTAGTCTAAAATTTGAACATTTAAAATGTTTTAAGTAAGAAAAATAAGAATTGTCTAATATTTAGAGTAAATAATATAATAATATAATATTGCACACCTATCATTTCTAGAAAAAATTCGAGTAAGTCGAAGAGATATATAGACTATTTAGATAGATATATAGAATATTTAAAAATATTTGTAAAATTGTCAAAAATGAATCTGGAAGATTGTAAGGAAATATTTTTTATTTTGCAGGATGTAAACAAAATTTAGGGAAGGGAAAATTAATTCATGCTTGGTTAAAAATTTATCTTCTTTAGTTGAAACTCCATCTTTAATCTTAGAATATTAATCTTCTTGGTAACTAGGAAGTCTTTCTGGGTTAAAAATGTGTGTTTTTTGTTTCAAAACTCATTTCTCATCGTAGACATTTCTTTTAATTTTTTTTTTTTTTTTAAAGCAACTGTTTGGTTGAAAATGAATTTTTTAAATTGAAAATTGAACTATTGCATGTGTGTTTTAAAATTTAAATGTTTTGTAGATAATAGGTTTTTTGGTCTTCAAATTTGAACAATTTAAAATTGAAAAGTCTTGTACTGTATTAAAAATCTGTGCTTTTGGTTTGAAAATTCATCTCTTAGCATTAAAATTTCATTTTTTGTTGTAAAAATTCAAGTGTTGGGATAACATTTCTTTTTAACTGAGAATTTAACTATTTCATGTTTGCTTGAAAATTCATGTATTTTGTGGAAAATTCATCTTTTGTGGTAGAATACGTAAGATACCGTACAATTTTATAAACATAGGAAATAACATAAATACGTTTAGAAAAATTTTGTTTGAAAATTCAACAATTTTTTTAAAAAGTCATCAATAATTTTTTTATAGGAAGCGTGGTTTTTGCTTTAATTGTGAATAATAACATTAAAAATTAAACAATTAAATTTTTGTAAAAACGAAGAAAATTACTATAAAATGTTTAATAAAATTTTTGTCAACAGGGTGCGCACTTTTTTTAATTATAGAAAAATTATAGAAAAATTAACTTTTTTTAATTCATCTTTTTGATTTCAAAACTAATCTGTTATTGTAGGAATTTAACCTTTTTTGGCTAAAAATGCAACTGTTTCATTAAAAAAGTGTAGTTTGAAATAATTTTAGTTTGTTTGAAATACCTGCCATTTTTTCAATCAATCATCTTTTTTGTTGAAAATTCAACTGCTTGGTTAAAGGTTGAACTAATTTGTTACAAATATTTTTTTTCTTTGAATATTCATCTCTTTCGATTGGAAATAGAGTATTATTTTTTTAATTCTAATTCATTGGTATAAAATTAATCTTTCTGATTAAAAATTATTCATTTTGGTTAAAAATGTCACTATTTTGTTGAAAAATTGTTGGTTTTTGCTTCAAAAATATTTTTTTATTGAAATTTTAACCATTCCATTTTGGTTGGAAGATTGATCATTTTTATTTGTTAAAGTTAATTTATTCTTTTTAAAACTCGTCTTTTTAGGGGATTGAAGATTCCACTTTTTTGTAGAAAATTCGGTTTTCTGGCTTCAATATTGAACAATTTTGTTTGAAATAAACTTTTTTGTTCCAATTTCATATTTTCTGGTTAATAACTCAAGTGTTTTTTAGACCTTAAAAGTGCAACTTTTTACTTCTAAATTATTATTTTTTAGTTAAAGATTCGTCCTCTTCTGTTTGAATTTAGTTTTTTCTGAATAAAAATGTCAACTATTATTACACTTTTTGTTGAGAGTTCTTTTTCTTCGGTTGAAAATTTAAATATTTTTTTCATCCTTTTTTTAAAATTTGATTTTTTAAACTGAAAATTTAACTATTTCATTTTTAGTTAAAAATTGAATATTTTGTTTTAAATTTGTCTTCTTTGGTAAAAAATTAATCTTCCTGATGGAAAATTATGATTTTTCGTTGAATTTAACTGTTTTTTATTTGAAATTGAAAACTTTTCTTATTCCAATATCAACTGTTCTGCATTTTTCGTTGAGAAATTATTTTTCTGCTTCCATATAGAAGTGTTTCGTTAAATATAATTTTTTTGGTTAAAAATTGGATTATTTTGTTTGAAAACTTGTGGTTTTTTTGCTTGATAATTATTTTTTTATTGAAAATTCAACCATGTTATTTTGGGTGCAAGATTTATATTTTTTATTTGAAAGGTAATTTCTCTTTAAAACTTATCTTTTTTGGGTTGAAAATTCCACTTTATATAGAAAAATCGTTTTACTGTCTTTAAAATTCAAAAATTTTGTTGGAAATTAACTTTTTGTTCAAAAATCATATTTTTGGGTTAATAACTCAAGTGTTCTTTGCAGATGTTAAAAGTGCAACTGTTCGGTTTAAACTAATCTTTTTTGGTTGATAATTCAGCTATTTATTGCAATATTCGTTTTTTTGCGAATTAAAAAACAAAATTTTTTAGCGGAAATATTAACTATTACACTTTTTATTGAGTTGTTTTTCTTTTGATGATGATTTTAATATTTTATTGATTTTTTTTTGTTGAAAATAATTTTTTTTAACTGAAAATTTAATTATTGCATTTTTGGTTCAAAAGTTATATTTTTTAGTTGACAACGCAACTATTTAGTCGACAATTTCTATTTTTGGTAGAAAATTTTTTCTTCGTGGTTGAAAATACATTTCTAGTTGAATATTTATTTTTGGTGTGAAAATAATTTTTTGAACTTAAAATTGATTTTTTTTAACCTTATCATCAATAGTATTTAAAAACGTTGTTTTCATAACTGACAAATTTATAACGGTTAGGAATAATGAAAAATTGGTTAGGGTAAAGTCGGGGAATTTTGAAATAGTGTTTTTGTAGCAACCCTCTACCTGTGTCATCACTATTTTTACTCATCATACATTGTTTTGAAAAATGCTTGAATGACTTCGCATTGTGAAAAATTAAACCTGGAAAAATCTTGAAAAGCCTCGAATTGTCCGGGAATTTGTTTTCATGGTGGAAGTAAGAGACCCTAATTATTAATGATAAATTCTTTCTGTTTTCAGTATCGCCAGAACAAACGACAGTTGTTTTCGATTTACTCTGCAAGGTTGTGAAGCACATTTCAATTCCGAGCGAATGTAGTTCTGCAGAGCGTTGCGTTCTCGCTCATCTCTACGATTTGTACTCGAGTTGTTCCCTGCTGAAGACGAAGCCGCATGGAGTGGAGGCTTTCAATAATGCCCATCCGAAAATTCGTCTGGCTCTTTATAGCTCGTTGCAGCCGACGCCCTCGAATCATGTCTACAATTCGCAGTTTATGGTCGACGTTTTCAACAGTCCTAAACGAGGGGGCAAAATTGAACCGCAATGGGCGAAACAGTTGAACGAAACTCCCGCGAATCGATATAGTTTTGTGTGCAACGCGATCGTCGCAGTTTGTAGTGAAACAGACAATGATAAGTTGAACGATATCGCAATTACCTGTGCGGAATTGACTGCCTGTTGTAATGCCCTCAGTGCTGAATGGCTGGGTGTTCTCACGGCACTTTGTCGCGAGAATTCAGCTTTCTATATTGACGTCTTGAATCAAGTAGACGTTCAGGATTTGAGCATTCATAACTCTCTTGCTGTGTTTACGTCTATCCTGATAGGTAAGAATTTTTTGTGAATGGTAAGGGATCGTCCATAAACTACGTTACCACTTTATGGTTGGGGGGGGGGGGGGGGAAAAAAACCTCCGGGGGGCCACGGGGGGG
>JAAAKG020199425.1:0-23723 GCA_010014905.2 Druon quercuslanigerum | reverse complement strand
TGGAGAGTAGTGATTTTCTCGCTGGACTATATGGTGGTCATGGGACAAGACGGCTAAAAATTAATATGGAAAGCGGCAAGATAACCAAATTGACCCGAGACGAAACTCGTGCAGCTACAGTAGGCGACCAGCGTCCAATCAGAAACCATTTCAGAATAGAGTATCTAAACTAAAATCCTTCACAACACAGATTTAATTAAAACAAAATGAATAACTAAATTTTAGTAATTGTATTATAGTTCTTAAAGTTTCTAGCTTTCTGCAATATCCCAGCCAGTCTTTATCGGCAGCATATAAGAAGAGAATAAATGTGTTGGGGTTTCCGTCGCTGCATCCATTGTTTCAATTTTTAAAATTTACATTTATTCATTTGTTCGAAAATGTAACTATAAAACCCCGAGAATATTCTAATTATTTTCCTATAGATGAACAAATCGGTTTGGAGTGTATTAAAGCCAACTGATTCTAATCATCAGTTTATTCAATGCCATTTGCAAATGCTGCTGAAGGTTAAAGAAAAATTATTTTCTTTTTAGTTCTTTTTAGTACACAGTTTTATTTAAACACCACGAGGGAAATAATTAGAAATCCATAAGGAACTATTCTAATAATTATTTATGTATTTTTATTTTATATTTCTAGGTTTTTTTAAATTTGATTTACTTCTTAGGAAAATGGCTTCAGAGCCAACAACCTTTTTTATGATACTATAATTCGGAAGATACCATTCCGATGGTAAAGAGCTTTGATTATAGTAAAATGTATGTAGAAGACTAATAATTCTTTACTTTATAAAAATTCTAATTTATTAAAACGTTATAAAAAATCCAGTTTATATTTGATTCTCCCTTGTATTCATTGTGTTTTACATTGACCTACTAAGATCTTTCTATGTAGAATAATATATATATTAATCTACCAGATCATTTTACGTCAGCACGGTTTTATTGTATAAGCAAAACTTGCGTAATTCTCTTTAACCGTTCTGAAATATAGCATTCTCATGCCTTAATACAAATACGTAGTTTCTCGTCTTTTGCAAATTAGGAATGAGTAGCTCAATATTATCGATGTGTTTGCCTATCGATATCCACCAGGTCCGTCTAGTTTTTTAAATTTGCCATCTTTTAAGGGCGACGAGGCACAGCAAAGCATACATTGTCTTTTAGAAAAAAGAACAGTGTTCATGAGAAAATGTATTATTAATATCTTCACACTTTGCTTATGCGTTTCCTAAAATTTTGATAATATGAAATATAATTTTTAGGGATCGGATGAGATGGTCTCTGATGATAAAGTATTCAATCAGGCTTTTCAATTTGTCAAATAGACTGAGTGCGTAAAAGGTTTGAAATATCTTTATTACTTTTAGTTACGTAAATGACTCTTTTACTTAAGATTGTATTAATCAAAGGAGTGCGTTGTCAAAGTGATAAGAATAGAATTCAATAAAACTGTAAATAGGTAATATTGAAATCTACTTGAAACTATTATCTCTTTAAGAAGGTATGGTAAGGGGACTACAGAGGTAAAGCGTACGAATAAAGAGGCACGTGGTGTCAATAAATAATTTAAACAAGCAACTTATATCTGTTTTTACTTCTGTGGTCTCGGGATGGGAACGATTTGTAAACTTTGTTCGCGGCAGGAAGCCTTGATATGACTGGGTGTGTTTTAAGAGTAAGGAGTGGCTGCAAAAACATCTTAGTTTTTGTAAAATCTTATGAAAAGCATTTCTAGGATAATCTAGCAGTAGGCAGGTAGATTTGCAATCGTGGCAAGGATTGGCAAACACACCGAAAAAACCTGACATTACCCTCAGGAGGGTAATGTTCAGGCGAAGTGTCACATGCTGACCTTATATTTAAAGAGAAGCCTATAAATATTTAATTATGGCACAATTACGCCTACAAAGTACTTGAGAAATATAACACAGGACATTAATAATTAAATTAATTGCCTAATTGTCCACTTACAAAACTTCATTTGCGAAAATAATTTTGACAACAGAAACATTGTGTAAAAGTCGCCATGGTCTATAAAGTTGGTAGGTTTTGGCTTGGGAATGTTCAAAGAAATTAACTACAGGAATCTTTGCATGTCAATGGCTAATTAGAAATCCATTCATAATTACCCGGGCAACAATTTTGTAAATGGTTTAATTTATTTAGTCAAACATACATCTTCTTGGACTTTCCATCCAACCTAAAATATCTGATTATAGAAAATAAAATTATAATAAAATAGCTTAACTCGTTGATGATTTAAACCTCTCTGTGATTGGATCTGTAACTTCAACTGCAGCTTAATGATATTTGTCAATCGTCATCATCATTTGACATGATTGCCTCATTTGACATGATGATTTCATTAGTTTCAACATAACCAACGTTTTCGTCCACAAGAACATCATTACGAGGCTGATCGTTGTCGTCTAAATTTCTTGCTGGTATTTCTTTCAGCTGACTGAGCTCGCGCGGAGAGAAAGATTCCTATTCCTCTTCATGTGATCCTTCCTGTCATGTGATAGCTTCCTCACGCTGATGGATGATTTATGGCTATTTTTATCGCAAATTAGTATGAAACTCACGAAATTCACGTAAGTTCAAACCATAATAAACATTGCAGCATTTGGCAAAATATTTAACAAAGGCTTCGTCTTATTCTAGCTAAAAGACCTTAATTTAAAAAAAAGAATGATACTTTTATAAATGAACTGCCGATGGTCACAAGTATTATTAATTATTGAAAAAGTAGTTCAAAACTTACAGTCAGATTTTCTAAGTGGGATGTAAGACATGTTAGCATTTTCTTCAAATCATCAACGCTAACAGTCGAGAAATCGGTAATTTGATCATCTAGCTTGGCTATGTGGCGTGTAAGGGTCATCGGATCGATCCCAGAAAACTATCAGTCTTCTATTTGTAGTTAGGCATACTGAAAATCACATAATTTTGTAATTAAAATTACCGAAAATTCCCGTATCGATAAATATTTAGCCGAATACAAAACATTAAAAAATAGGTAGCTCATAACACCCGACATCGCTGGCACAAACCACCCGAATGACGCTACTTTTTGAGTATAATAAAAAAAATTACTTATGATGAAATACTAAACTAGACGTTTATACGCATGAAAATTTATCAAACTTTTAACACATTAACCATACTAACATTGAAAAATCCTTGGAGACAATTTAACATTATTGACCGAAAGATGTTGCTGTTAGCAGAACGAGAAATGGTTTGAAATGTTAAAGTTAAAATAAATAAAATAGTTTAACTGAAATATTATAAGGTTTAGTGAAACTTCCATTTCTTAAAATGCATTTAAGAATCTATGGAATAGCGCTCAGTCGATCTGTCATCCAGCTCAAATAGCTTAGTATTTCAATAAATCTGTCAATTTTTCCGGCAACGAAAACCTTAAACTTCTTATAAAAAACGCCTAGAATAAAAATTATATTAAAAATATCAAGATTAAACAATGTTTGGACGTGGACCTATCAGATTTAGAAACTTTTACTGCACCAGTAGATGAATCTATTAATAGATGACATGGCAGATAGTACTCGTCACTAAAGGAACATGACTTATCAGAATAAACCAGGAATTTTTGAATAAATCCACGTAAGAGGTTCAAACAAGGGTCACCTCCGAAAGCACCACCAAGAAACATGCACGGCAATTTTAATAACACTATTTTATTAACTCCTTATCTCTTCTCTTATCAGGCTTCCTTTCGTAGCCCTATCCGTCTACGAAAACTAGTAAGTTGTAGCAAGAAGGAGAACAAAATTATATTAAACATCGAAGAGGCAATTCAAATGTGGAAGCTTCTTCCCGCTAGAACTAGAGGGCACCACCTTACGGACGTCCGAGACAACTACTTGCCCAAGTCGCAAGGGAACGCGGGATCTTGACCCTACGTCGAGAGAATTAAGTCTCTTTGTATCAAAATTCTCTCACCAGAGTGTGATGTAACTCAGAATTACGAATATGCCTGTTAAGTATGTATTAATTTTGACGCCTACACATATTCGTAAACTGTGAATTAACTAAATGTTAATATAGACCGAAGCACAATCTCGTAAAGTTACGACTCTGCCAACTCACTTAGCTTGTCAGTTCTGCCCACGTGATCTCGGTAACGTCGCCCATTGGACAATAGTCTAGAATAGAGAATTCTGACCTCTATGTACTTCGGTAGACATTTTGAGCACTGACACTCGCTCTGTCGTCAAACTGTGAAGATGTCCTCTTCCGATGATGAGACTTACACTAATGTTTTTACGAAGTAGTTATATATTTTAAGGCTTAATAGACATTCCGAAGAAGCCACTCCTAGGAAATCTCAGGTTCAGAATTTTGTTTCCGGGTAAGCTCGATGGTCGCACGGGTTCTTAGTTATCTTTTTTAAAAAAACTACTACTTATCATTTGATAATCAGACCACGTGTTCCGACCATGGAGTCAACCTTCTAACTTACCAGTTCGGCTTCAAACCAAATTTCCGACCGGTATTTTTATTTTGTTCTTTTTGGTTAAAATTGACTTTATTGTTTTTTTTTTTTTTGAGGTTAGGAAACCTGCAATGGTAAGATTGTAGGAATTTTGTTCAGTGTGAAAAAGAAAATAGTTTCGACTTGTGAGCGTGCAGCCCACCGTTTTAATGACACTTTAATGTCTTTTGTCGAGTACCACGATCTTTTATCTGCAATTCTATTACGTTCAAAGCACTGTCGAAATTTTTTTGCGGTCGCAATGCGGTGCAAAGTAAAAAAGCCGATTAATGCTAGTTCTCAAAATGATGGTCCTAAGCCGGCACCCTCTGGTCGTGAGACGGCACATAATTTTTCTAGCTTATATACAAGAAAAAGGGCAGTTTATGTTATTTTTAAGGGGAAATAGATAAACTTAAACCATTTATAATAAAAAAAAAAAACGTGCAGATTATTGTTAATGAGAAAACACAAAATAAAAGGATACTTCCCAGAGACAAACAACATGCAGTCAAAACTCAACCCAACTAAAAAAACCAACAAGATATGAGTAACATGGTACTGAAACACAATAAAATAACACACCATTAAAAAAAGCTACCAAAAAAGGTGCCGACTTAGGATTACCTTTTTGCTGCCCACTCAGGACCACTACGAATGTTTGCATATTTCTTGCTATTACGCATACGAAACAAATCCAAATGAAAAAATCGACCCAATTAGGTGAAAGCACACAGAATAAAGAAACAAACAAACGCAATCGATTACACTTTAAAAATATTTACACACTTGTAGCTGGTTCACACGAATAGAAGAAATTGGAATTCCGTTTGCACGAAAAATTTATACAACGTTCACGCTGTCAAGAGAAAACTAAAGCGACAATAGTGAGCGAAAGTTACGTCTATGCCTTCCAACCTTTTAATCGTAAAAATTTGAAGCCGACACGTGCGCCATCTCTGAGAAAGACGAGGGTGCCGGCTTAATCTCTAGTGCTGACTTAGGACCATGTCGCCTTAATGATAAAAGTGGTATCAAATTTTGCAGTGATTTACCGCTATAATTGAGGCACTGAGAATGACAACTAGCTACAGACCACTTGAAATAAGCCCCTAGATCATGATCTCTCCAATTGCTATTGAGGGCCATCTCCAAGTGGGCTTCATACTTTTTATGGACACGGCAACCTAAAGATCCTTTGCAGATAAATTGATAAAATTGTTTAGAATTTAGGTTATATGAATCATATTTCTTGAAATTCGCCTTATTTTTTCTTTAAAATTTAACATTCATAACTTTAATTATCGTATGCCTCAAACAAAAGATTTTTCGATTTATCTTCAACTGTATATTACCACGACTACCGCTGTGGATTCACAATGGGAATAAGCCGAATAAATTTAAATTGTTTAAGTTCTTATCCAATTCCGCCTGAAGAAGGAATTGCAGCAGGTGGAACTATACATCTGCCCCGAAAAAGAGGCTCAATTGTTAGAATATTTCACTCAAGTGAATGTATTTCAGAAAAAGAGGAAAGCCCACCACGACGAACGCCAGGAATTACCAGGGGTGTTAGTTGAAGTTTGCTGGTTTTACTCACAGATGTCGCTAGATACATGCATTTCTATGACTTGGCATCTATGTCATTTTTTTCTATGAACAATAACTATCAAAAATACACCATCTATTCTGCCAAAATAATAGCATCACAGTTGTTTACCTCAATGAATATGTCGAGTTTCGTTCCAAGTTAATCGAATTTGCGGCTTCCGTTGCTTTTCTTATTTCATCAAAATAAAAAAGCAGTTGAAGCTCATTGATTGCGGTCAGAAACTTATGGTGAACATGCTCCAGTGATTAGAACATGTGAGACATGGATTCGTTAATTTAAAAGTAGAGATTTCGATTTAACAGACAATGAACATCCTGGTGCAGCGAAAAAGTTCGAAGGGGAGGAATTGCAGGCGTTATTGGATGAAGACCCAACCCAATCGGAACAACAATTGGAACAAACATTAAATGTGACCCGAGGAGCAATTTGTCAACGTTTAAAAGCCATGGGAAAAATTTAAAAGTATGAAAAATGGGTACCGCACCAAGTGAAAGACAGACAAATGGAAAATCGAAAAACCATTTGTGAAATGCTGCTTGAACGGTTCAAAAGGAAATCTTTTTTACATCGAGTTCTTAACTTTGTTACAATTCCCTCACATAATTATTCCTGACAGTTGCGGACAGCATCGGTATGACAGAGACCTACATTGTCAGAATGACAGAAAGGTGAAAAACGATCCTAACCTCAAAATAGTGCACATGCACAAAATCTTGATTTAAGCTTATTTATTTAGAAGTGAGGTCGGTCTACTAATTTCCTCGAACTCCCTTGCGGATAAATTAAATTATGCAAGATTCTATATTGTTTATTTAGAGAACAGTTGCAAGTTTATGCCAGTAAAACCTTAATCAGGTCGCTTTTCTTATAGAATGTGGCTTGTTTTAGATCCTTATAATCAAATGTTTCTAGTTTTCCAAACAGATTTCACGTTTAAAGGTAAAAATATGCATCTTCAAAAGCAGGCGTTCATTGTAATTCTTGACCTGCAGAGTATAACAATATTGTCTGGAAATTTATGTAAAGTGATGGTAAAGTGGTGGGCAGTCAGGCGTAAAAAAAGCGTTTTAATCCAGAGAAGACCCATCTCGAGTTTCTTTCCGCACACTGTCAAGAGAATCTAAACTGTTTTTGTAAAATAAAATCGAGACGATTTCAGAAAGTTGGGAGATGATTTCGTTCGCGACTGCAGCACTTTGGCGGCTATTTGCATTTAGACAGGGTTTTAGTTCCATATAAATGTTAGGGCTATAAAGCAACGGGTCAATTTAACTGACTGTCCACATTTGGTAGTGTTTCTTTGTTTCTCATGAGTTTGTATGAATTTTTATAAATAGCTGAATTTGTCTACTACTGTAAAGAGGTGCGTAAATGGACTTCCTTTGTTATGGTTTTTTATTTTATAGATGTTGTGGAGTCTGAGTCAGAATTTTGGAATTGGGTTGGCCATGTGTGTGAGGAAGGCTTTATGTATGTGCCAGTCTTTTTCGTCAGCAAATAAAAGAAGTTTCTTAAGAATAATGTGATATCTTCATAATTGTATATAATGGTTTAGCTACAATAATTTCCTTTTGAGGGATATCACCTTAAATCAGACCCATTGCACAATCCAGAATGTACGTATCTCCAAGACAGCTTGATTTTATCTCCTTGCCTTCCTCGCTTCGCCTGCATGCATGTCCCTCCTTTCTCGCTTTGCCTCGCATTGCCCATCTCTGCCTCCGCGGCTAATACCTAATACTTATTTACTATTTAAAATATTTACATTTTAATTATTTCTACTTCCTCTCCTGTTAACAATCTTTCCTTTTCACTCCTCTTCTTTCTTCCTTCCCTTCTTCACTATTTTACCCAACGCCACCTTTACCAATGTAACTGCCCTTTCTTCACCCCTTTTATTGATCAATACCTTCATGTTTACCCCATTCTCTTTCACCTTCTTACACTCCTCGGACCAGTACTCTACTCTTGTATCATCATTCCCGCACAATTCGCACATCCTTTTCTCCTTAAAAACCTAGAACCTATTAAACTCCTCCGTGGAACTGCTTCTTACCTTCGCCATAAGCTCCTGAATTTAGATTCCAGTTGAACGTTGAATCTCTTATTCTCTACTCCCTGGCTGCCTTCCCTCTCTCTCTTTATGCCGTTCTTTTTGACTAATCCATATAACTTCCTTTCTTTCTCGTGCATCCTTCTCACTTAATCCATCTGCAGTCAATTCGTTCTAAAATACCTTTTCCTTTCAACCTCCATCCATTCTCTATCTATCCTCCCTTGTCCTCCTTCTCCAAACAACACTTCCTAACCAGCTTACTTTCCTCCTCTTCCAAAAAATTACCTTAATATTTACAAGCTTAACTTCCCTTTATGATGCGCAAACTGGTCTACCTGTCCTTCTCTTAACTTTATAATTAGGCACATTTTTTCTAATCCGAGTGTCAACTTTACATACATCTTCTGTATTTAATTCATCTTCTTACTTTCCTTCCATCCTTACACCTCCACTCTATAAAATAAGACATTCATCACTAGCCATTCGAGCAATTTCAATCTGCTTCCAAAATCATCTGCGAATATCTTCTTTTCCAGCTCATCACTTTCTCTTTTATACCACCATCCGCTTCCCAATCCTCGGAAACAAAAAAACCAGCTACATAAACTCTTACACCTTCTGCAACGTCTTTCCCTTCGCTTTCACTCACCTCACACAAGTTAGACATCGAGATAAAATTATGAAACTTCCAGAATTAAAGATAAGTTCTGGAGAGGCCGGACTCTCAAGATTTTGACGGGAAACTCAATTTCAACGAAACTATAACACCATACCTTGATAAAACGTGAGAATAATGGAAACTACGAGGTTGTGTGCAGCTCTGGTCCAGTAAAGTTAGCAGACGCACACGAGACTTTCATCCGATGACTTTTATTCAGTGGTGTCATGCTCTCCTTCCGCTCCTAATTTCTACCGCGAATAACGTTCCCCGAATGTTTCTGTTCCATCTTTCAAAAACTTTTCCAGGGCAATCTCCTATGAATGTTCTGATTCTTGCCTTATAATTGATGAACCAGATCTACCAAAATGATAGAAAAAGTGTAAAAAAGCACAGTCGACTGGAATCATAAAGAAGATCCACACAGAAATCGAAGAAACTCCAGTAAGTAAAGATCGCTTGATAACGAAAAATTTAAAGTAGAGCACATTAACTACTAGCTTTAAAATAAACTTTAAAAAATATAATAATAAATTTAATATTGTTTTATGATCAGGTGTTATTATGAATCTCAAGGCTTTAATCCTTCGTAAATGACCCGGTCAGTCTTTTTCGGTAGCTAATAAAAAAGTTTCCTTTTCATTCCTTTAGAGAGATCTTTTAAGAGAAAAAAATGATTATAGGTTTATTTCTATTTCTACAGGTAGGTATCTTCCCAGATATCTGGAAAAAGGCAGTTCTTTTCCCAATTCTTAAAATTTCTAAACCTGCTTTCCTAAAAGACTTCCAGGCAATTTCTATTTTATGTGCACTATTGAACCGATGAAATCAGGTTTTTGGGGGTAACACAGCACTCTAACTGTTTCCTTCAAAGTAACGACGGACATTAAATTAGCAATTGGTAATAGGGAGATCACGATTGTTGTCCTGTTTGATTTTTCGAAGGCTTTTGATATGGTTAACCATAATTTACTCCTACTCAAATAAAAATCTTTTAACGGATCAAGTTCTGTCATAAAATGGTTCCAATCCTACGTTAATGATCGGTCTCAAAGAATTATTAGTAGTAGTGGTGAGATTTCTGACTGGTGGGAGTTTAAGAGTGGGGTTCCTTAGAGTTCCATTCTGACACCTCTTCTCTTTAATTTTTTTACCTCTGACTTTGGAAGTAAATAAAAACATTGTAGCTTACACATTATGCTAGCGATTTTAAAATTTACTAATCGGGACCAATTTCTTCTCTAAGTAGATAACTTGTTCAAGTCCGGGAGAATATCGATCACCTTATCCTCTGGGCCTGGAATAATGGCAATTGTTGTGTGACCTAATTCATCTCCGACGAGAAAAATAAATAGTATTCTACAACAACTATACAGGAATAAGGACTCTTTACCTACCTCCAATCGAATCCTTTTGGTTAAGAGTTTAATCTTGCCCCACTTTGACTTTAAATATAAAGCTGGAGCGTGCATTTAACGCCTGTGTCCGCTTTACCTCCAATTTGCCTAAACACGAACGCATAACTCCATACCAACATAACGCTGGTTTGCTTATTCTTGCCAAGAGAAAACATTTCTTTTTGGATAATTTGCTATACACTATTTTTTAGAACAAAGCTCTCGAATATCTGTTAAACCTCTTTCAATTCATAGACAAAGACCTTCCAGCTCACTCTAAGCTTTGTCAGAAATATTCAATTATTAAGATTCTCTTGTATAGAACGTCTAAGCTTCAAAGGTCATTTATAGTAAGAGGTTCCTGGATTTAAAATAAAATCGAAAATTGATTAAAAATTTGGTTAAATGAGTTACATTTTCTTCAATTTATTTATTTTGCAATGTCTAGTACGTTTTTTTTATTATGCTATTTCGAATTTGAGAAAATTACTTTGCATTATTTTAGTTTTTTCAGGAATAATACTAGATACAAGAAATATGAAAAAAATATGCGGCGTCAAAAAGCTCCGCATGCCTATCAAATAAATTTCTGGCTAGAGAATTGTTATAAGTTCTTATTTTAATGGTATTAAACCTAATTTCCACTCAAAAATCGTTAAAAATATAGAAAAATCACTCTAAATCTATACGGGTTTTTCATAATATTTGCTCGTAAGGGGAGTAAGTAAGAGAAGCATCTAAATTTTGCTGTTTTATATTTTTCGATCTGTTTCGCTATTAAAATTTTCTTGTAAAGGTTTTTGCATACCAATATGTTTCATTTGTAATTGTAATTGCTAAAGACTATTTTGACGGAAGATAAAAACTTGAGAACCATGAGACATTCACTTTTTATTATTATTTGTAGCTAGGAGGAACTTATAATATTTAAAGTCAAATTCAAATAACAAACACTATTAAATTTTAGTTTAAAATTTCATTGTATTTTAAAGTATAGTTTGAAGGAGTGTAGCTTACACATACACTAATCTAAAATTCCCTCTGATTTGGCGACGGAGGCCCACTGGAGTTTCACTAATTTCAACTTTGTTCAATATGCTAACCATGCCACTTTTCATATTTATTTTTACCCGTACATTATTGCGACCACCATACAATCCAGCAAGAAAATTACCACTCTCCAATATCGCCAAGACGTCACCATCGAATGTTGATAAAACAATTTGTTCTTTGGTTGGAAGGGAGAAAAATTTATGACGCCCTCCAGTCAATTTAATTGGACTACCAGTTGGAAAAGTGTATCTTCGAAGTTCAAATAGTCGGTGTGGATTGACCTTAGGGATTAGCCGAATAAATTTCAATTTTTCAATTTCATTTCCCATTCTGCCAGAAGAGGGATAAATGATTGGAGGAGCACTGAACCCTAGAGACGGAGACATGGACCTAAGACGATTGCTGTCATCGAAATAAGAAGGTCTTCCACGAGGAACAAAAACAATAGGTTCGCCATTAGGCAAACACTCAAACTGTAAACTTAAGTCTGCAACAAGAAACAGAGGATTACATTTGTATCACTTTTTAAAAGTGCACTGATACGTGACTAAGTTCCAGAAGCAATCCCCAATTCTATTTGTCACTCAACATGTCACTCGATTTTAATCGATTGCGTCTGGACAAAAAGGTGAATCGAAAAAATTCTAATTTAATTCCAACTAGTTCGGGAGTGCAGTTAACTATCAGAGGGTGCAGGGTTTGTCCCAAAAGTAAGTTAAATAAAACAATGAAAAAAAAATTATTTCAGATAAAGATATAAGAGACTATAATTTTTTAAAGTAGCTCCTTTCCGGGTTAGACCACCGGCGACATCCTTTTTCACAGTCGCTGAACGCAACCTGGAAGTCGTCCTTCGTCCTCGCTTCTTTGACGGCTTCTAACGTCCCGAAATGGTGGCCCTTGAGTTCCATCACGATCCACGGGAACAAGAAGAAGTACGGTGGCGCCAAGTCAGGGCTGTATGGCGACTGGGGCAGTAATGCCACACCACGTTTTGCTAAGCACTTGCTAACTGTGAAGGCGGTGAGTGACGGCGCGTTGTCATGGTAAAGAAGCCAAGTGTTGGCGATCTCCTTCCTGATGCGTTTTTTCTGGTTTAGAGCCTTTTCAGGACTTCCAAGTATAAATGGCCGCCATACAGCCCCGACTTGGCACTACCAGACTATCTCTTGTTTCCGATGATCAAGACCAAACTCAAGGGCTACTATTTCGGGACTTTGGAAGCCGTCATTAAATCGACGACGAGGTGCTTAAAGGATTTCCCCGTAGATGCCTTTCAGGGTGCGTTCAGCGACTGAAAAAAAAGATTGTACCTTTATCTGCGATGAATCTTTTTTCCCGGACTTATTCAACACAAGAACCTGTATGTTACTCCAACCAGTCAATCCTGTATTTTGGAAAACTTTCAAACGTTTAAAATAACTTAAGTGGGCGCATCAGAAGCCATTGTCAAAAAGTCACCTTTAAAATTCCCTAATATCTAAGGAAACAGTTTTATCATCACTGTTAGAGTTTATTCTCTTTCTTGTTAAACTCGCTCCGTTGGACGTCAGTATTTTACCTTAACTCATTTTTATTAAAGATTTTTTTATCTAGGCAATAATTTCATATAAAACACAACATTTAAAGAAAAATAACAACGAGCGTCTAATTTTCTGGTATAAAATGTGCTGCAAATTTTCTTTAGTTTCTTACCTCAGAAACGTTTAATACTTTCTTTTTTGAGCCGTGACGTACTCCTATGAAAAATTGGAGTCAAATATTTCTTGAACTACACAATATAAGTATTTTTTTCCTAAAAAACTAGAGGTGTATCTCTAAAACATAACCTAAAAAGAACATTTGAAATTTTTTAAACATTTTTTTAACCCTATTTTTTATTTTCAAAATTTAAAAAAAAAGTTTCTAACTAGACATATGAGTGACTATAGCATATAATTCTATCATCTTAATCGTTTTAGTAGATTTTGAGAAAAACGATTATTTTTATTTTACTTTCCCCCTTAATAACTCTCCTAAAATAAAATTTTGAATTTATCCTTTTGGAGGAATGTTATGTCACACGGATGCCCATCGTTAAACACCTCTGAACCTATCTTTATTTAGTCTGGTTTTGACGCAATAACATTTTAGTGAGAAATAATCTGCACATCTAATTATTTCTAATCTTCGTTTGTCGAGATATTTAATATTTATAGGAAGTTTCAAATAATCTACCCAGAAACTTTATTTAAACTTAAGTGCAAATTATCCAGTTGCGGCTTGAAGATGTACGTTCACGAAGAATAACTCACATATATTAAATTATTATATTCACCAATAGAAGAAAGGATAACAGCCAAACATAATACCAATGTAAAGACGATTTTCATTTTTTTAAGCACAGAAAAAATTATTTAATTTCCTAATGAAGACTTTAGTTAGGACTGCAACTAATGATTATGTGGGAGCTTTGTTAGACCATATGCTATATATTTTATTTGTTATCTCGTCGATATTGATGGCCTTCAGCGTTTACGTAAGAGATATTTATATTTCGTAAGTCAAGCTGCGGAAAAAATTTGGTAACCTTAGCCGTGGCTTGAAAAAAAGCTAATTTTTTACTTTCTCCTGCTAATTTTACTTTCGTCACGCTAATTTTACTTTCAGCCCGCTAACTTTAATTTTGCCCTGCAAATTTCTCTTTCATCTCGCTAATTTTACTTTCACCCGGCTAATTTTAATTTTGCTCTAAAAATGTCTCTTTTATCCTGCTAATTTTCCTGTCGACCTGATCGCTTTACTTTCGCCACTCTAATTTTACTTTCTCCTCCTAATTTTACTTTCGCCCTGCTAATTTTACTTTCAGCTCGCTAATTTTCATTTCGCCCTGCAAATTTCTCTTTCATCGCGCTAATTTTACTTTCACCCGGCTAATTTTAATTTCGCTCTGAAAATTTCTCTTTTATCCCGCTAATTTTACTGTCGACCTGATAGTTTTACTTTCGCCACTCTAATTTTACTTTATCCTCCTAATTTTACTTTCGCTCCGCTAATTTTACTTTCGGCTCTCTAATTTTACTTTCGCTTCGCAAATGTGGTTTACGGGAAATATATGCTACTTGTGCTCCTATATCCAGGGAAAAATGCGCACATTTCAATCAATTGTGGAATAAAATATTTATTGCGTTAGTTTCTATCTGTTCTTTTTTTCGTCATAGTCCCCGTTTTTTTAAAATGCGTCGATCCACTATTAACGCATTAAGTGCAAGCCAGACACATTTTCAACATTTTTTTCAATCGCTCGATACATGATCAAAACTGTCCTAAAAAGAATTGAGAATAGTCATATCCGATGTAAAATTGTCTCAAATTTCGATTTATGTGATCGGTGTTTTGAAAAAAATATGGTAAAACCGTAAAACCCGAGAGGGTTTTACGGGTGGCCTAATACGAATACGATATCATATTTTTAAAATTCACGATGGCGGATCCAATATGTCGGCCAAAACTTTTTAAAGTTTTTAATTTTCGCAAACTTTCGTACTAGCGGGTTCTTTGGGTCCCTTATTAGGTATTATCAGTATTTTAAAATTCATTATAGCGGATCCAATATAGCGGTTAAAAATTTTGAAATTTTTTTATTTTTCTAATATTTCGTACTACGGAATTTTTGGGTTGCTAATTATAAACAAAATCGTCACTGCTATTACCAAGAGTTTTTGAGCCGACATACGTCTTTTTCCGGCTTTTACTACAAGGAGCTGAATGCTACACGAAATCCTCTTTTTTTTTGTTATTTTTCTTTAAAAAAATTTTTTTTTAAATTTGATATTATAATTTTTGTTTTAGCAAAATAATAATGTAATCGTTTCTTTATTGGTAATCAACTGAAAAGTAGGATGTGCATGTGTTAAAATTATGTTTGATATCTACTTTTGCTGTTCCTAAAAAATTCTCTGAGAGAATAAAAATGAAATAATTTTTAAAAAGTTTGGGCCCCATATTGAATCCGCCATGTTGAATTTAAAAAATTTGATATCATATTCGTAGACAGCGACCCGAAAAATCTTCTGGTATTGTTGTTAAAAAAAAAAAACAATTTTTATGCAAAAATTTTTCAGTTCAAGCCGCTATGTTTGGTGCCGCCATGTATTTTCTTGAAAAACCTACTGATATATTTTGAAGGATAGGGTCCATGGACGCAAAAAATCTACAAATCGTAGAAACTCAGCGATGCTTTCGAACCTGTAAAAAATCTAATTTTTTCTAACTTCCGTTTACATTACTTTTTTTAGGATCGTTTTAATTGTGTATGCAGCGTTAAAAAAAATGTTAGAAATGTGTCCGGTTGGGACAAACGACACAACGTATAGAAAAAATTTAATAGACAACAGTTGCTCACCCAAAAAGAGTCTATAAATTTATTATGCATAATTTCGAGACAGTACAAGCAGATATTATTTTAATCGCAACAAACAAGAATAATATTAAAAAAAGGCTACGTGTTTCAGTGTAGCTAAGAATGTAATTTAATGCAAAATAAGAAACAAATATTAAAGTAATCCTGATAAATACAATGTGTAATTTATTTTTAATATCTGAATAAGCCGAAAGAGCTTTAACAGAAGAGTATTCACAATAACAAAATTAAAGCCGTGAATGTGAGAACCAACAGTCTCGCACCCTCAGTCTTTTTTAGCCAGCAATCAACACTTGCTTTGGTTCTTTAGTCAACATCTTCGATCAATAATTTAATTTTAAAAACTGGATGCTGCAATGCTGCATATTTGTAGGAAATCTTTTTTTCGAGATAATAGAGTTTTAGTCAATAAAATCCCATCGTCAAAAAAAGGTGGGCTATTTGTCATTCACAGCGACAATATAATTTCTTCAAGACATTTTGCAAATTGTTTACCTACTTTTACGATCTGCTTATAAACTTTCATAAAATAGAGATGTAAAACCTAATTTTTATAAACTTGATTAACTATACCGCTTATAATGACGTCACTTCGGTATTTGCACAACTGGTTAAATAATTCATGTTTGTTAAAATAACAGACTCTCAGCACCAATTTATTTAAGAAGAGAAAAATTAAATTCTCATTTTCGAAAAATTATGTGTTTTTCCCTGAAATCATTATAAGTGATTGGCAATGATATTATAAATTTCTGGCGGCATTTGAAAATATTTTTTTACATTTTAAGAGAGTTGAATAAAATCTATAGGATTTTACAGAATTTCGGTCATTTAAAGGACTTTTAATAAAAAAAATTTCAATGGATTTCAAAAGATTTTTAGAAATTTATAAAAATTTGAACAATTGGCCCATGCAATATCAATTCTTTAATTTTTTCTATTAAGGTAAATTTCCGAAATTTTAAGATTGTCACTGAAAAAAATATTTTCCCGTTTAGGAAGCCTATTAAAATTATTTTTATGTGCGATACAAATTTTTTTTTCATATCTAAAAATGAAACAAACCTGAAAAGAAAACCAAACCATAGCTTCTTAAAATATCAGCTACAAGCTATTTACTAGCACCCTTGAAGAAAGGATATTAAAATCTATCGAGCCGGTATGGAGTGCAATAGTTGAACAAGGTGGATGCAAGAGAAGACTGGCAGGTTGCAAAGAAAACCTGTTAATAGATAGATTATTGCTTAGGCACTTCGTGCCTTAACTCGGTATACTTATGGATCTTGGTTGTATAAGTTAACTGCAAGTTTCGGTTAAATAGACAAGCAATGGCGATGATGTAAAGTGTTCCAATTGTTTTTCTTGCATCACAATATCAGGTTTCTGGTTCTACCAACCTTGCCCTGTATGGCAATGACGAGACCTTCCGTTTCTGGATACAGAACACACTTTCTCAGTCAAATATTGGATGCCTTACTATCCGCTTTGTGTTGATCTAACGGTTTGGGGTGCTCGCCGTGGATAGCTTACGGTCATCATTGTATCTCTAATTTCGCAATTGTTTCTGCCCTGATATTTAAAACCTCCTCTGAGGACAAATTCAAGGGCGTGTAGTCAAGATCCGCGTAGAGCTTCAGGTCATCTATGTACATAAGATGGGTCACTTGATGACCATCTTCATTACCATGTATTCTGAACCCATGACACATGCTGTTTAGTCTTTTTCTTAATGGGTTCAACGCTAAACAGAACCATAGGGAACTGAAGAAGTGCACTGATGAAAATACTTGATTCTTGTACCCCAAAGCATCATCACACGACTTAAAAAGGCAATGATGTGTGAGCAGATTTTGTAAAGCTTTAGGACTTTAAGAAAGTAGTCGTCCGATACGAAAGGAAACGCTTGCTTGTAGTCAATATATGTAACCAGATGTTTACTAAATCACGAGTTTTTACAACATCCTTTTTGGACTTCTGGGAGGATTTCATTCCTGTCACAATGAGATTATAGTTTATCTGCAATGGTAGCTGTAAAATATTTATAAATTGTTGGAAGACAGGCTATTGGTCGAAATTCAGGTGGATTTTGTGCGTCTGGAATTATATCTGGGTGTTCGATTATCTTCTAAAAACACCTTGCCCACGCAAGATGCATACTCATCAGGTACTTGTACCATATCCGGACCTGGAGATTTACAGTTAGCTGCGATGTTTGTCAGCTGCATTTCAAGGCTATTTTTTGCCCTTGCTTTCTCCAGTTTGATCTCACTATCCAAATTACATCTGATCATTTTTCCACAAAACACCCAATCAGTACCACAATAGTACCTTCTTTCAACTGCCTAAAAGGTTTGATTGTGTTGCCTTCGTCAACTACTCGAATCGTACGAACGCAGTCTGGCAGTAAGAACATCATGTCTTGCGAACCGGAAGTCTATAATCTCGCCTCATATTGATGGTGATAATGTCTCGATGTTAATGTCTCAGTGGCTGATTTTAGTATCTACGAGGAGCACAAAGGACTCATAATGGATAAG
Organism: Druon quercuslanigerum; assembly: GCA_010014905.2. Lineage (NCBI taxonomy): Eukaryota > Metazoa > Arthropoda > Insecta > Hymenoptera > Cynipidae > Druon > Druon quercuslanigerum. Next base: position 5,505 of record JAAAKG020199425.1, on the reverse strand, counting down.
TAATTAAAGATATATTATTCTTGGGCGCTTCCCGAGGATCGTCGGCGAGCCCCTGGTGCTACCGCTAGGGGCCACAGCAGTCGGACTGGTAGGGGCAAGATGCGCGATTGACATAAAGATCTTACAGGGATACTCAAAAAGCCTACTGTCCGATCAGAAAATCGCCAACAAGTGCTAAGCAGCAGAACTTCTCTCTAGGAGACGGCCTTTCGCTAAAAATTTTTAGTGAATCTTCCAGAAATAAGAACAGTAACCCAAGATGACCTTGAAAAGCGAAGGCATCAGATTATAGATCGGGACCTCCTCCCTAGAAGCAGGCCAAAATATGATCAAATGGACGATGGAGATTAATAAAGCCGTGAGCAGATGTCACTTTCTGGCAAACGTACGGGGAAGACCCGTCAGGAGCGAAAAACATCGTCTCTTCGTGGGCTCTTTCTCTCTCCGAGTTGGCCCAGAGAGTGACTAAATATCTTTACTGATCACTTAAGGTCCATTAGGCTACGCCACCTTATATTCAAGGTAGAAATAAGTATCATCCAAAACAGGTGCAACAACAACTAGCAGCAACTGTAGCGCACCAAGCAGATGCTTTGGAAGAGGAGGTTCATCTACTCGTTACACAAGATGCTATGGACGAATGGAATCAGGATCTGCGGGATGTAGCAGAACTACTTTCTCAAGGTCGACAGTCATCAGACTTACAGTTGCCCTAGCCGACCCCTGATCCTGATGAACTCATTGAAGAGTTTAGTGGAAAAAAACCTGCGTCTCATGGTGCGCTTCAGTCATGCTATCCTAGCTTTCAAAGATCTGGAACTATCGATAAGAAACGTTCTGATGAAATTTAGAGTCAATAACGATCTTTTCCGGTTAGCTGGCAAACCTAAACACCAGAATAATGCTTGAGTTCTTGCAACAGGATATGATCTTGCTGCAGAGGGAGATATCTGTCAGCGCGATTAGCGATAGGGAGGCGATCGCGACAAGTAAAAGGAATGAGTTGCACGGTTGATTGGTATGCATAGCTTATATCTCATCTTTCGACTTAACTCTTATCCTTATGAGGGCTAGTAACTAAAAAGCGCAACTTGTGAATGAGTTGAAGAGCTTCTGGTATCTCGCCATTGTTGGCGCCCTTCAAAATATCTGGATAACCGAACTCAATTGCATTCTTTTATGACGGGGAGGGCCTAACGTATATGATACATAAAAAGTTAGATTTTAGTAATCCTAGTGATTACTAAACAATCAACTGCATCTCCACTCTCTATAAGTGACCTTCGACCCTCTATAAGCCTGGATAAGTCCAGCCAACAGTCTCGAGCCCTCAGTCTTTTTTAAGCAGCAATAAACACATGTTTTGATTCTTTATTCATCATCTTCGATTAATTAGTTAATTTTAAAAAATGGATGCTGCGATCCTGCATATTTTTAAGGAATCTTTTTTTCAATAAAGTAGACTTTTAGTCAATAAAATTACATCGCTTAAAAAGGTGGGCTATTTACCATTCACATCGGCAATATAATTCCTTTAAGACATTTTGGAATTGTTCAGTATTTGCACAACTGGTTAAACAATTTATATTTGTTAAAATAACAGACTCTTAGGACAAATTTGTTTTAGAAGAGGAATATTAAATTCTTATTTTCGACAAATTATTGTTTCTTCCCCTGAAATTATTATAAGTAATTGGAAATAATATCATAAGATTCTGGAAGAAAAGATTTTTTGGATTTTAAAATATTTTTGTGTCTCGAAATAGTTGCAATTTAAAACTACACCTTTTCGGGGTACTTTTAAAAATCAGCTTTTTACACTATTATGAAATCTTTTCATATATAAGCTTGATTGATCAATTGTCTGATCAATCATCCAATCAACTGACGTACTATTCCTTTCTTCGCAGGAGCTTGTAGGGAGAACTAAACTCTTTTAAAATCCACAAAGAAAATATTAAAAAGTTGAAAATTACCAAAATGACGCACAGTTGTCGAAAAAACTTAAAAGTTAATTTTTTCAAACAGGCCAACGTACAACATGACCAAAATCAACTCCGGAAAGATAGTATATACTATTGAGTCAAATTTCATGTTTGGCAATATCTAGAGTGAAAAAATTGTCATTTGGCTTCACATAATGTTAAAAAAATTTTATTCAATACTTTAAAAAATATCAAGTTGAGATTTAGATTTTTATCAAACTGCGATTTAAAAAAAAATGGCTTTTTTCAAAGTACAGCTTAGGTAACAAATTTATTTTCCTTAGACTATTTTTAAAAGTACAAATATCTCAGAGGGAAGAGATAAGGCCTGTATAATCAACAAGATAACGACTAGATAATATACCATATACTCTAATAAAAGACCCTCTTAATCATTAACTATATTTTCAACCAAATTCTTCATTATTACGTTAACAAATTTTTCCTTTTCTCCAGAAAAATGAGAATCGCCTATACTCTATTCTTATTCTTAAGTGCTATACTTAACTCTATAGGTAAATATAATATTATAATAATTCTATCATTTTTAAAAACATTTTTAAGATCTTTCTTTCTCTCACATATGCCGGATCTGAACGGATATCAAATTTAAAGAGTACGATTTTTCAGTTATTGGTTATTGTTAACAGCAGTGTTCCATATGGCACCATTTCTAAAAAAAGCTGCTAATGACTCTTTGCTATTATACTTTCTTAATGCAGAAGACGAGTTACTTAAATAATTTTAATAAACAAATGTGTTACAAATGTTGTTTTCGATGTTAAATATTTTTTTTGCGAAATCAACCGGAAATGCCATGTCAATTATTTCTTCCTGCAGCCTTATAGACTGACTTACAGACAGACTATTATACACAAAAGATGATAAAGATGTAAAAGAAATGTAACCTTTTGTTTCTTCTTTTAGGGTTAAATTCATGTTTCGATTGTCTACCTAATGGCGACGCTATTCCCGATGTGTCTTGGGGCAGGCCTTCTTCTTCTTTTTCTGCAAGAGGTTCAACTGAAATGACACTTTCTCCTGGCGAGCCTCCTAGTCGCATCAGGAGCAGGTCTCCAGCTGCTCTGCGTACTGCTCCACCTGCTCCGCGTACTGCTCCACCTTCTAGGTGTATGGATCCACCTACCAGAATTGCTTCTTCTGACGGAATTGAGTATGAACTTAAAAAACTTGAATTTATCCGGCTTATTCCCCATGAGAATCCGCACCGAGTATTCCAACTTCGCAGATATACTTTCCCTGCTAATAAAATAATTAAATTACGCTCAGGACATAATACCTTTTCACCCATCGCAAAGCATGAACAAATTGTGTTATCAACATTCGATGGTGACATTTTGGCTATACTGGAGAAAAGTAATATTCTTGCTGGATTATATAGTGGAGCAGGTAGTAGACGGGTGAAAATAAACATATACACCGGAAGCATTACCAGATTGAACAAAACAGAAATCAATGAAACTCCAGTGGGTCTAACCCACTTGATAACGAAACACTTTGACGTAGAGAGTCTAAACTAGAGTTCTGCGCACCATACTTTAAATTAAAATAAGTTGTATAACTAAAATTTGATACTGTTTGTGATTAGAAGTCAATTTATTATGTTAAAAATAGCTTGTAACTGCAAATGATAAGAAAAAGTAAACGTATTATAGATATCAAGGGTTCAGTTTTTCGGCAATACCCCTAGCTAGTATTTTTTGGTAGCAAATCAAAAAAGGATTTTTCATTTTCTGACAAAAGTATTTTCAACAAAAAAATTATAATAAGTTCATAACGATTGGATTATAATTAGTTTCCAAAAACAGAGACCACTTTCAAGTAGTTAGGAAAAAGTTTCACAGCATTTAGGTGCATCAACTGGCATCAAGCAGAAAAGATTATTATATTCAAACAAAGTCTTTACATTGAGACAAATAAAAGATATCACAAAATCAGTAAGGGATAATTCAAAAAATACGCAACTCTAGAAGTACGTGTATTATTATAAATAATTTTATTTCACCTGCACGAAGAAAAATAGAGAGTCAAAGTTATAAGGTCAAACTTCAGAGAGCCAGACAGTCTTTCTCCTGGATCAAACGGTCCTTGAAAATTTTTTTCTGCGTAGTTAACAATACGCTTATTTTATGGCCTGTCCGACTGTTTGAAGAACGTCAGACTCACTATCAGGGATAACTAAGGTATCCCTTTTTGGATGGTCAACACAAACATCTCGTTTCCACTCATTTCGACCATGCACGAAGGAGCAGATAAGCCATCGCGTATTCTCAATTGTTCGTATTTTGCGCGTCAATCATGCGCGTAAAAATTTAAAGGGTATCGCTAATTGACTTCGCAAATTCCAGTGTAAAGTGAGTACTTCTTTTGAGGATTCATTTAACCGATCTTATTCTGTAAGTACCTGTTTTAAATACGTAAAACCATCGAATCAGACAGGATTTAGAAAAGAAATGGGGGTGATGGACAATATACATTTTCTGAACTATCTAGTAATTAAGAGGATTGAAAGGGAAAAAGGGGCAATGATAGCAATGTTCGTGGACTTAAAGGCAGCGTCTGACTCATTAGACCCAGGTGAGATAGAAAAAGTTATGGTGAAAAAGGGCGTAAGAAAGGGATTAATAAGGAGAGTGTTGGAAATTTGTAGAGAGACAAAATGCAGGGTAAAGGTAGGGGATCAAGTAGGAAGAAGTAGGAGGATCAAGTGAGAGGAGTGAGACAAGGATCTCCTCTGAGCCCGCTTTTGTTTAACATATTAATATTAGACTTGGCAGAAGGAATGAGGAGAAAAGGTTGGGAAAGAGTTAGGATAGGGAAGGAAAGGATATATACACTGGCATACGCAGACGACATAGTGCTGATGGCAGAGGGTGAACAAGGGGTGGCGGGCTTAATTACAGGATTAGAGAAATACTTGGATAAAAAAAAGCTAAATTTAAATGTAGAAAAGACAAAGATAATGAGGTTTAGAAAAGGAGAGGGGAGACAAAAAGAATGGATGGGGAGATGGAAGGGTATGCAGGCAGGTGAAGTGAATGAGTTTAAATGTTTGGGATATATTTTGCAAAAGAATGGAGATCATAGAGTTTATACAAGAAAAAGGATAAAAAAGCAGCAGGGGTACTGAAACAGATATTGGAAATAGGAAAAAGAAGGTTAAAAAAAGTGGAGGAGTATGTGGTTATTTGATACGCTTGTGTGGCCGGTATTTAGTTATGGGGCAGAGATATGGGGATGGAAAGAAAGAAAAGATATTAAGAGTTTAAAAGAAAGATATATAAGGTGGAAATGGGTAGATTAAGGGACTCCAGGATATATGGTGAGAGAAGAAGCACAAAGGTATAAATTAAGTATTAAAGCGGGAAAGAGAGAATGGAAATTTGAGATAAAGCTGAGGGAAGGAAAGGGAGGGGAGTGAACGAGAAAGTGTTTGATGGAAGTAGAAGAGAGAAGAGGAAGGGCGATAGAATTAACGAGATGGGAAGAAGAAAGGAGG
>JAAAKG020199414.1:0-23726 GCA_010014905.2 Druon quercuslanigerum | reverse complement strand
TTTGAGTGTTTTTCATATAAATAATGTATTTAGAATTTAGATGCTTAATTCGTTTGAAAAATAGTTTACTCTCGTAACAATAAATCTAAATTTTTATTAATATTCTAGTCAATAAAAATTTTAAAAAATGAAAAAAACTATTCATCATTTTTTTATTCTTTAATATGTGGATAATTCTGAATTAAAATAATTGTAGATAAATAAAAAAACAATGAATAATTTTTAAAATTTGGAATAATTTAATATCAAAATTACTGATGAGCAGAATTAAAAGTATAAGAGAGCCCCAATCAAGCACCACCTCTGTTCGAGGCCTATTCGGTCCTGCTTCAACGAAGGAGGCGAGCAGCAGACCGGCCGAGAATCGTGATCGTTGCCTAAAACTCAACTCAGATACGATTGACCATTTTTAATTGTATCCCGGGAACCGATGAAGATTTTTCAAGTTTCTTTGGCTTAAATTAAAGACAAAATTTCAGGATCTATGTCTTATCATTTTTAGATTTGTGCAACAATTTTTCTGGGTCATGCTAAAAGTTGAAGTCAAAGTACAAAATTTTAGAAAATCTAGAATTATTTTTTAAAACTTATCACGCGCTGCATCATTTTTCTTTCGTTGAGTTATCGTGGTTTAAAGCCAGCAGTGATTTTTAATAGTGCTTTCGTCAATCGATCTCATAATTTCTGACGGTAGTGTAATTCCCAAAAGAAAAGACATATTTGTAACAAAACATTTTTAAAGTATGTGGATTACCGATTTAAATTACTTTGAATCAAATAGATTACTCTGGATTGCAAGCTAATTATCTAGATTACTTAAAATAATTTGAATCACCTAGATTACATTTGGATTAGTCTGGATTATAATGGATTAATTTCGATTACATGTGGATTATACTGCATTACAAATGGATTATGTTGAATTTCTCATAATAAGAGGATTACTACAAATTACACTGTATTACTCTAAATACCCCGGATTTCCAATTCAGATAACCAAACAGGCCATCGGATAACCGAATAGGTTTATAATGTCGAAAGGGAGGTTTGACGCCGAGGATGATTAAGTGAATTCGACGGGTAGGGTCGAATGACTGCTTTCAAACTTGACTGGCGAAAAAACCAGCTGAACTAAGGAGGTGGTTTTCTGCAGTTTTAGTCTCCCCTGACCAAACGTACAGGCAAGTGCGAGTACTTCTGATAAAGTCGAATGCAGCTATAATATTGCTGGTTGTGAATTAATTTATACAGTTATTCTAAGCTAACCTTAGTTGAAGGAAATTTGCATGTTAAACGCGTACAGAAATAAACGCCAGACCTCTGTTCCCCGCTTGTGGAAACATGATTATTACTAATATTTGATTTAAAAATATTATCAATAATTCATTAAAATTTTTAGAAAGAGCAAAATGTTTAACAGCAGTACTCTTTTTTCTTCCAAAAATTCTTTGAGGCACGAGCGTTCATCGTTTTAAACCCTTAATATCCATAGAAACTAACCTCTAACCTCTCCCTAGATGGCTGTCCTATAGTTAAACATCAAATATGTTAATCTGAAAATTCTCGATGTTAAGGGGGATATTTTTCTCCGCGTATATATGCGCTTCGCTGGATCTGTGTTTCCGCATCGAGGCGGAATTGGAGAAAGTAAAGGGGTACCTCGGGAATAAATCTTGTAAATCTTGCTCGACCTCACGTTAAAGAAGGCATTAAGGTGCACCAAGGCGCACATTCCGCTCGTTGAATCCGCTTATTTCAGTTGCGGACCATCCTTGAGAGAGATTAACGAACAAGAAATGAACGAATAGTCCATCTTAAATACACACTCCTCTTCCTCCAATCTGACTCTCTTAAAACTGAATCCACCTAAGGCGTTGACCATCAACGACACTCCAGAGTCCTGAGTAACTATAAAGATACCTATACGCAGAAGATTTACCCGGTACTAGAACGAAAAAAGTGGAACAAAAAACGAATAAAAAAAACTCCTACGCACGTTCAGAAACCTAAAATAAAGCCCGAGAAACTACTGCTGGTGTCGTAAAGGTCGGACGCAAGCTATCTTCTCACGCGAAACTTTAAGGTCCTTAAGATCAATGTGGGTTTAAGAGAATTTAGAATTAAACTACGATCCTTCCGTTTAATCCTCTGGATTTCCTAACATGATTTTCTTTGCTGATGGAATAGATATGAAACTTTAAAGGATTTGATACAAAGTTTGCAATTGAAAATTATTTCGAGCAATGAATACTTCCTTGGGCAGGGATAAGAAATGTTGAAAGAAAAGTTTTTATTTTCATTACACTTAGATAAAAAATAATGTTATAAAACGAAGGCAACAAATAATTTACTTTTTTATCAATTTATTAAAAATAAAATGGACATATATTAACTTAGTCATACCACCCATCCTAGTTTAATAGAGAAATGTGGGAATTATATAGAAAATACAAGCAATTCAAACAAGCAGAAAATAATAATCACTATTAAAAAAATTTCAACAAATAATTAGAGCATGGACTCTTTAAACATGTTTTAGGAACAAAGAAATCCAATTTGGAATTAATTTAAGTTGCAATAATTTTTAAAGGTCCAATATTGAAACTCTGATAACAAGTTTTTTAAAGTTAAAAAAAAACTTTAAACTTGAAGAAGAAAAAAAAATCACATATTTACACACACACAAATATTTCTGTTCACAATAAAAGTAAAGATACCATGATAAAGAAAACTAACTTTGACTCCCATTTATTATTTTGTTTCTCTCGACTTTTTTTATTTCTATTCTTTGTCATCACAGAAAAAATATTTTTTTTAAATTTATCAAACTTTCTGTGACTTTTCCACACGCTTATCATGCTTTTTCTTTCCTTTTTTTTCTTTTTGTTTTTTTTACTTGTATTGGAAGATTTGCATTTGTTTCTATATAATAATAGGGCACTCCCTAAGTTTTATTTAAATTGGTTACAATTAACCTCAGCCTTTAAGTTTCTATAAAATTAAGATAAGAAAGTGTTTGGTTTAGAAAAAAATACGATTTATGGTATCAGGGTTGCAAAAATGTTTATCTTTATCAGTTTTTAAAAAAGTGTTCAAGGAATAATATCTTCTTCGCCATTTTTATTTTAGACCGTCCTAATTCATAGTTACGATACTCACAATTTCCTAAAAAAAACAACAATATTTCGTAAAATTGGCACTCACAAGCACTATTTCTGGTTTCTTCGAAATTTATATAGTTTGCAGAAAATTCCTTTTGAAAGAATGATTATATTTAAATAGCCTTTTTTACACTTTTTTGTGTAAAAAAATGAATATCAAATTCATTATTCAGATATTTTGGATAAAAATTCAAAAAGTTAGGGCATTTTCAAAATTTTTAAATTCAGTTCTTTACGATTTAGAAATTGTATCTTCGGTTTTTCGTGTTACACCCATGATACGTAAAATTTATCCCAATGACTTTTTATAACGAAAATTTACTAAAGTTATAGAACTTTCAAACATTTTTTTTAAATTAATAATTTTACGCCAAGAAGCGCACGATATTGTAAAAAATACATGGAGTGATAAGCGCTGATTATCGAAGGTCCTATAATATTATCATTACACCTTTTTAAATATTTAAAAAAAATTTTTTGGCACAAAAAAATATTAAACATTCCATTTTTTGGTCAAAGTATGCAAAATATGAAAAAAATCAATTCACAAAAAATCGTACCTTTCAAAAAATATCTATTAATTTTTTAACAATCACTTTTTTATAGAACACGTAGTTTTCGTTTTACTCGTAAAAAACAAAATTAAAAATAAATTAATTATTGTTTAAGCAAGCGACGCAAACTACGAAAAAAATGAATAGACAAAAGTTGCTCTTTTAAAGTTTTTTTAAATCTCAAATAATAATATTCAAAATAAAAATGTAAAAAATGTAGGAAAAACGACACATAAGACGAGACAAATGAAACAACAACATTTGTTTAACTAAAATATATCTACAATTTTTTATGAACTCTTGTTGTAAAAATATTTAAAAAATAAAAAATGAACTATTTGAAAAAAAAACATGAGCTACAATATCATTTTATTTAACAATATTTTTCGCCTATATTATATCTAAAAATTTCCTAAGAACCACCTGACGCTAGGAAGCGTATTATTAGTTTGAATCGTGAAAAATAACATTGAAAAAAAAGAATTAAATATGTGGAATAGCTACACAAGTTGCAAATCGAAAATATTTTATAACAATTTTTTAAATATAATCCGCACATTTTAATTATAAAGGTGAGAAAAAAATATACCTTTGTTTTACTATCAATGCAAATTATGAATTGTAATAATATAAATTTATTAGAATGATACACCTTTTGCAGGGTAGCTTCGAATAAAATTTAAGGCAAATGAGAAACAAATATTACATAAGTGAAACTCTTCTATAGTGCCGATATTGGGGCTGACGGTGGGTGGGAACTAACTCATTATAGCCCGCTCCGCTTTTGTTTGTTCACGCCTGAGTGATAACCTCAGGCGCTACGTCAATTCTCGGAAGGGCTATAGAAGGGAGGGCTAATTCTTTTTTTTTTACTTTATTCTTTATTATCTGAATAAATAGTCCCAGACCGAGATACAGAAATTAATATAATATAAATTTGATATAATAGGGTTGAACATAATATAAAAGAGTTCGCATTATGGGCAAAATCAAGTGCGAAGCACGAGATACGTGATAAGAATGCGTTCGGTAAAGCCGAAGGAGTTTTAACAAAAGAGAATCCACAATTACTAAATTACAGTTTTCGATTCGTTGACTTTTAATTTTGAAAGGCCTGTAAATACATCATCGAATGCGAAGCGTGAGACATATATATTATTAAGCGCGAAACGTGAGAACCAATAGCCGCGTACCCCAGGCACGCTTAAACTTCCGAGATGAACTTGTGGATGAACTTTTTTTTCTTTATTGAATGAAAAATTTTCGGTAAAAATTCTGTAAGATAGGAAGGAGAAGAAGGTTTAAATTTACAAATTCTAAAGAAGCCTAGAAAAATTTATATAATATCATCGTGTTTTCTAGGACTGCAAGCTTGAATCTATACTTTGAACATACGCCGATTACCTTCAGAGTTGAAAATTGCTTAAAAAAAACAGAAAAATTTGTTAAATAGTTTTGCAGTTTCAAAGGTTTATGGTTTGAATCTATATTTTTTACATCCGCTGATGGTCTGGTCTTCAGATTTGTGAAATACCGTAGAACATAGAAGAGCCTATATAATGGCGTTATGAGTGTCAAAGGCTTTAAGTTTGAATCTATACTTTTTACATTAAATAAAGGTTTTCAGAGTGGAAAATCGCCGAAGAACATAGAAGAATTTGTATAATATATTTGCGTTTTTAAATGCAAAAAGTTTAAATAAACATTTTCTACATTTGCTAATGGTATTCAAAGTTGTTGTTAGAGATTTTGCTTCCAAACTCGCTGCAGAAGCAAATGCTTTCCCAAGAGCAGCTTGAGAATGCGCGATGTGGCTAAATCCAAAGTTTGCAATGCGATGTAACTCCTTAAGGACTTCAACTCGAGATTGCACCTTCGCGTAACCTGCAACTTGACGCAACGACAACAAGGTGCATTACCATTACTCCTGCAGCGCTAATCCGGCCGTTATCCTGGACTTAGTACAAGGGCGAAGAGACCTCAAGACACTTCGAATCCTGTCTCAACCGGCTCTCAAACCATTTTCAACTACTACGCAAGTACAACAACTTTAACCAGGAGACAAGACATTTACGACGTACATTTGTGAAGTGTCGAATTATGTAAGATTCGCGATAACCTGGAAATAAAATTATTTAAACATTATTGAGAAGGTCAAGACGAACAACTTTATTTTCGGCTGACTCGATCAGTATTGTGCGAAATATTTCAGAATAATAAAAATCAATTCGTCTCGATTGTCAGGATATAGCGACTTATTTAAATGATATGGTTCTATCTCGGAAAGTTTACATTGAAAGGTTCTAACTCTAGACGTAAATTTTGGAAGATTGAAGCTAAACCGCATGTCACCCCCCCCCCCCCCAAAGTCTCCATTTCTGGAGAAAATAAATCGATAATTTAAACATTGTTGGGTTTTCGAAAAATTGAACTCATGCTCCAGGGTTTCGTCGAAACGTGCCAACACTTTAGGGATTGAAGAGGAGTGTCTACGAAATAACATCATGACCATCATTTTTATTTTTAAAGCCTCACCCGCCCTGCAACGCCCCAAATCTGATCCAAAAATAAAAAAACTACATTTTCACGTATTACTGTTAATTTTTAGCAATTTCTGTCGTCTTTGTCATACAAATAATTACTGCTGTACAATTGGAAAATTTCTTATGACTTTTCAAACAATGTTTATTTGTTTTAAAAAATCTAACTTATTTAAACAATTATTTATTCCCAAAAAATGTCAAAAATAATCGTATTTTCTTATTGAAATGTACTAGTTGGTCATTTCTTCGAGTAGTACTTTTTTGACGAACATTATATAAATATTTAAATAACTAATTATTTTTTATTTAATAAATTTCTAAAAGTTGAGGCAGAGATGTCCAACTTTTTCTCAAATTGATATTCTATGCTACTTTTTGTTGAATAATTATATAATTTTGATAGATTTGTTCTTATTTTTTTTAATCTTATTTTCTGAATTAAATATAATATTGAATGATTTCGAGAAATTGTAAATTCTGCTAAAAGCCTTATGTTATGGTTCATACCATTTTTTTTAAATCACATTTAAATTCAGTATGGATGGCTTAAAACTTTTGTGGTGCAATATAAAATAAATAATAAGCGTCATAAGTAAATTTAACTAATAAAAGTGTATTTATTATGTATTATTTATATTTTTACAATCTTTACCATGATTATATTTTTAAAAAAGTACATTTACTAATGCAAATTATGATTCAAGTTTCAACATTTTCTCTGAACAACATTTATAGGGACAGGGTGTTATATTTTAGGTAATTTATAATAATTAAAATAATAAAAACATTACTTTAGTCAATTTTGTATAAGTAGTAAAATTTCTTTATAATTATTTAAATAATAGAAAGCATAAGAAAAGACAATTTCGAAATTGACGAAAAAATTGAAAGTGACGTAAGTATCAAACGTCCGGTACCAAAGACCATGAGACAATTATTGAAAAGGAAATTGAGCACTTGATCACATTATATTTTACCTAATTTTATTAAAGTTATCGAAAAAATTGCTCAACTTTTAGAAATTTTGGAAATAAACAATAATTAATTGTTTAAATGATTACATCATATTTTTAAGAAAATGACCGATCATTATATTCCAATCTGAAGAAACATGATTATTTTTTACACTACTTCTGGAACAAAACAGTCCCTTAAAAAACTTTATTTATTTAAATAATTTAACAGTGCTTCAAAAGGCATGGGAAGTATTTAAATTGCTACAGAATTAACAATATACGTGAATTTTTGTTTTTTTACCATATTTGGGGCGCTTTAGTGGAGGGGGTGAGGGTGGATTAAAACTAAAAGTTGTTAGTACGGTTTCGATGTAACCCTGGAACATGAGTTCAATTCTTCGAAAATCCAAAATTTCCCCATGTTATTTATATGGAATTTTAAAGTGTCCGTCGACACGTGTTAATATTTGAATTTTTAAAATAAAAAATGACGGACTTATTTTCTTCAAAAGTGGCAACTTTTGAGGGGGTGTCTTCCCCTCTCGAGTAAAAAAATTATTTCAATGCATTTTTGGACCGCCCTAGTAAACATGAATCTCTCAAATAAAGATTCATTGGTTTTTAAGCACTTTCAATATCTTTGAAAAAATTTGAAAGAAATTAAAACATAAATATATGCAATCATCTATAAAGAACATTTCTATAATATTATGGAGTTTAAGAATTCTATATATAAGTTGCTAACAGATTCGAAAATTTATCTCAAATTATGTATAAGAAAAAAATTAGATAATTTACCTAAATTCCTTGTATCATATATATAAAGAATATAAATCCAACAAAATTTTAGATTCTTATATGATTCTCATCAATAGTTATTGTTTCTCATCAGTCAATTCATGAGCAATCAAAAGTTTATAAATAAGTATTGAAACAAAAATGTATATATATCTATGTTAATTTTCTAAGCAATCATTATAATAATTGTTTCACTATTACATTTTAAGATACTGAAAAGACAGAAGAGCAATAATCTCTAATACTTGCTAAATGTCTGCTCCAGTGCTTTATATCACAAAAATCATTCACCTCTTATTTCGGACACGAAATCGATAGCGTGAAGATTCGCTTGAATTCTACCCTCCATCCCTGTGTTCGCCCTGTCTCGTGACCCCGCTTTTAAAAGGTGGATAGTGTCCAGCGTTGTAGAAAAAAAGGGGAAAGAAATCAAAGAGAGCCTTCTCTCGAAAACGTTTCTTCCTTTATGTTCTTGTCGTTCCTATACGCGAGAGATCTTGGGAGATCTCGTGAAAGCAGACTGCAAGGACCGTTACGTGTCTTGAGCATAGAACGCTACAATGAGCAAGCCCGCACATCCAGTCGTAACTCGCCAGGAAATAAAGGTTACTTGTATCTTTTTCTCCCAAATGTCATCCACCCTATATTTCCTGTGCACTTTTTACTTCAGCTAGCCCGCTAGCGACATCTTCTGACTTTTTCTATCTCCCCTCATTGTTTGTTGGTTCGAAAAAGCTTTTCATCCGTTTAAACACTCGGGAAGAATAGTTCTTTGGAATTGGAGAGATTCTCAGGTCAGCTAATTTCCGCCTGTAAAGCATCATGACCTTATTCCGTTGACTTGCTTGTTATTAGTTTAAAAACGATCTTCAGAAACGCTTTGTGATAGCACTCTTGACATGACTTAAAGGTTTAATGTCTTTGCAATTATGCTTATTTCATCTTGATGATAAACTTTTCTTATTTAATTTCATTGAAGAATCCAGAGCCTAAAATGATCTTGCACAAGTGGACATATTTTTCCATATTATTCTGTCCTGGCATACTTCTGTAGCTTCTTTCACGTCCATGCATTTTTTCATGCAGGTTCTCGTGTTTCTATGGATTCTTATGTCTCTTATAACTTGGGTCTCATTCACATTCTAACTATTCTTTCCGCGGTCGGCCTCTGGACACGCTGCCATTTACTTCACCTTGATACACTTCTTTCGTTAGTCGTTTATCCTACATTCTCTCAACATGCCCGAACCATCTTAACGAATTTCTTCCCCATGTGTCAACTAGCGCCTCTTCCGCACCACATTCTTTAAGGATTATCTCGTTGTTCACTTTGTTCATCAGAGTTTTCCTCTTTTCTTCAAACACCATAGTTTTTGTTTTATTTAAGTTAATTTTGAGGCCCATACTCTTCATGCTTGCATTCAGTTTATTCAACATTCTTTGCAAGTCTTCGACAGACTCTGCCATACAAACCTTATCATCTGCAAACGCTAACCCACGTACCCTTACTGTTTCGAGACCCACACCTTCTTCGTCGAAAAGAGCCTTTCTTAAACACTTGTCCACAAATAATATAAATAGCCATGAAGTCATAACGCATCTTTGTCTAACGCTTTGCATAATATCGAAACAAGCACTCAATTTTCCATTTACCCCTACACTTGCTTTGCTATCCGTATATATTGTTTTTATAGCTCTCAAAGTGAAATAATAAAATCTTCAGATCAACAGATTAATTTTTAACAAAAAAAGGGTTTAATACTTAATTTTTTAAACAAAAAGATAAGTCTTCAACTGAAATACTAAATCTTCAGCCCTAAAGATTAATTTTCTACTAAAAAAAAAAAATTTTCAAGAAAATATGAATTTGCAGCCAAATAGTTGACTTTTCAACTTAAGGTGAATTTTTAAACAAAATTGGAATAGTTAGATTTCAACTCAAAGTGTTATATTTTATGTGTTAGTTTCAATTAATTCTAAGAAGATTAATTTTCTACTTAGTAAAATTTCAACAACAAAAAATTTTTAACCAAACTGCTACATTTACAACCAAATAGATAAGAAAAAGATAACAATAAAAAAATAAATAACAGAAAGAGAAGATTTTTCAACAAAATAGTTAAATCATCTATTGAAAAACATTAATCATAAACAAAATAGTGGAATGTTCTTACAAAAAGGAATTATTTTCAAGAACGTAGTAGAGCAGTTCAAAGGCAAATTTAAAATCTTTAGTAGGCCTAAATATTTTGAAAAAACCTTAATGGCATAAATCCTTTTTATGCTATACAAAAGTTTCTATAAAACGTGCAGTTTTTGATTTATTAATTCTCTTTTAATACTTTTTTTACTCAGTTTTTAATGCGAAATAAAATTTAATTAACAATAATTGAAAATATGTAAAAAAAGTTCTTCAATATGTATTTTACTTATTTCAAAAAAAGCTCCATACTTTATTTTCGTGTTAAGTATAAAATACTTTATAATCGTTAGAAAAAAGTATTCTTTAAACAAAAGTTGTTTGGTTAAGCGTTTCAAAATTGATAAAGTGTAACATGAAGAATGTTCAAAGTTGTAAATTTTGCAAATGGAGGTATTTAAAATTCTAAATTTAGAACATCTAAATACATCTTGCAAAATTATACAATGTTTAATATCGCAAGGGTTTAAACATTTTATAGTTAAAAATATTAAAATTTCAAAAAATGTAACTATGATAATTCCCCCAATTTTGTGGACTGTAATTTTTTAAAATGGACATAAAAATGTTCATTATTCAGAAAACCCCAAACACTCTTTTGTACGTGCTTCGGGATGTTCCCCGGTTATTTTGAGCCAAAAGAAAAAAAATCGTACAACGCGTTTTTAACAAAAAAGATGGCCAATTTTTAAGAATTAAAAATCTCCTTTTTATCGAAAACTCATATATAACAATTTTTTAACTTCATGAAATATATTAAATTCTACTCTTTCCAGATATTTATATTGTTAAATTAAATAGATTTTTTCAAAAATATAGACAAAATCGATACAAATTTACTAAAATAGAATTCAGTTTGACAAACTCTAATTTTTTTATTTTTAAAAACGTTTGTTTTTTGGTCGACAGATGTAAAGAACATGTCCCATGAGGTTATTAATGTTCTTGAGCTTCAGAGTAAACAACAATGAGTTTTTATCTCTAAAATTGAAAAAATATAATTTTCACTGATTCAAATTCTCATTTTTTTCGAAAACGAAGCCAAATAGGAATAGCAATTCATAATTCAAAATTGTTCCTCTTCGTGAAATCTATAAAAATTTACTGAATCCTTTTAAAATTAAAAGGTCAAAATATCGACAACTATCATTTGATGATTGTGAATTCTCTTTAGTTAAAGCTTCTTCGGCTTTAACGAACACATTCTCATCACGTATCTCATGCCTTGCACTTGATTTCGTCGAAAATGCAAATTTTTCTACATTCGTTTCAACTCTATTATATCAAATGTAAATTATATTTATTTATGTACCTATGAGTGCGGCTGTTTATTCCGATATTGCAACATAAAGTATATGAACATAAATTTTGGTTTTAAATGTTAATTTTTTATTTTTTTATTTTATTTTTTATATGCTATAACTTTCATAATTTTTATTTTATCGAAAAATGTCAGTGGGATTAATTGTTCAAGTTTCCAAGTAATATAAATAGCCGTACTTACAATTTTTAAATCTTAAAAAAATAGGCTCCAATATTTTGAAAACGCGCTCACTTTTTGAATTTTCATACAAAGTAGCTGGTTTACGAACTTGTTCTTTCTTTTTAGGACTTAAAAAGGTGTGACAAAGCAGAATCCAATCTGATTAATCTTTCGAAAGTTATCGTGCCTATAGACTACATACTAAGCACTACAGACTACAAACTACAGACTAGAGACTACAGACAGACAGACAGACAGAAAGACGGACAGATATTACATAAAAGCAATACCTCCTCATTAGGATATACTGCTGCATTTACAACCAAATAGATAACTTCTGACAAAAAGAGAAGAATTTTCAACAAAATACTTATATCATTTATTAAAAAACATCAATCTAGTAACAGGTCCTTTTCATATATTTTAAGAAGCTAAACAGTTTTGAATTTGGAACTGCTATTCATATTTTGCATAGTTTTCGAGAACAAGGAAATTTCGAATCTGTGAACATTATATTTCTTCAACATTACTTTACTTGACTGAAAAAAAAAGTTTTTAAAAATAAAACATTAAAGTTCGTAAAACAAAATGCTATTTTAGTCGATTTTGATTAATGTTGTCTATCTTTTTGGATAAATTTATTGAAAGTAACAGTATAAATATCTGGAAAGGTTACAAATTAATAAATTTCAGGAACCTAAACAATTTTGAACTCTAAACTGCTATTTATGTTTTGCGTTGTTTTCAAGAAAAATGAGATTTTTAATTATCAGAAATGTACAAATCTTTTTTCTTAAAAACGCGTAGTGAGACTTTTTTATTTCGTGACTGAAAATAACCCGGGGGATCCCCGTAACACGCGCAAAAGAGAAAATGGATGTTTAAGTACGTCTGAGTTCTACTTGATAAAGGCTATCCTTGCAAATGGATATTTTGTCAATTAAATAATGTCTGTTTGAAGGTATTTGTCAGAAAAAAATGCAATACTTCATCATATCTGTCCTCTTCTATCATATAAAATAGCACACGTATTCTTTGCTTTCTATGTCTTTTGACATATCTCTTTTTATTTAGAACATTCCGTACGTAAAGTTTTATCCAAACATTGAAAAATACAAGTATTCCCATGTTTTTCTGCATTTCTCGTACTATTATGCAACAGCCATTCCTTTTTCCAACGAAATGTTTGCATAAGAGACGGAATGGAATGAAAAACTTTTTCTATACCAAGGGAGGTAAATACAAAACAGCATAAACGCGCTGTTTGATGTATAAACTAAGCGTTATTTCAGTGGTGAATAATTTGTCGAAATAAGCATTGACACAATATTGTAGAAAAGAGCAAATAAAAGTTCCACTAGTTTCGTGCATGTAGACAATTTGTCATTTGTGGAAAACACACCTTCTGATAGCATACCTGTGTTAAATGACATAAGTGACAAAAAATGCAGAGATAGAGGAAAATGTGTTTCATTCGCCATGTACTTACAAAACATGTAGATAAGATCGAAACTTACTCACAGAATGTTTACACAATGTGCTTCAATTAAGGGTCGTCCATATACTACTATACACGTTTGAGGGGCGGGAGGAGGGCGAAAATGGGGTAGTGCCAAAAAATACGGCTGGTCAATAAAAATAACGTTATGAACTTAAGTTTGAAAATCACTATCGTATGTGAGACTTCGCACTCTTTCCCTTTTCTCCTATTTTCTATTATTTTTCAAAAAAAATGCCAGACAATTCGAAACATTTAAATTTTCAATATTAATTTTTGGTTGTCAAAGATTCATCTTTAGCTATAAATTTAAATAGTCCATTTTTAGGAAATTAATCGTCTTGCTTAAAATATGAACTTTTAGTTTGAAGATTGAACTCCTTTGTTGAAAATTCTTTCTTATCGCTAATATTCATCATTTTAGCTGAAAACTCATGACTTCAAACTTGATATTTTTAGTTAAAAATTGATCTTTTCTAGTTAAAAGTTCCTCTATTTGGTAGAAAATTAACCTTATCACTTAAAAAATGATCCTGCTTGGTTAAGAATGCAACTGTTCAGATGAAAAATAATATGTTTTGTTGAAGAATACAACTATTTTATTGAAAATTCGTCTTTTTTAGTTATATTCAACTATTTTTTATTTCAAACTAAATTTTTTTCCCCATATATCAACTATTCATGCATATTTAAAAAATCCTCTCATTTGGTGGAAAACCTTATTTTTTGGTTAAAAATGGTTTTTTCTACAATTAGATTTTTTAATTAAAAATTTAAATACTCCACTTTTTGTTAACAATTGATATTTTTAGTTGAGAATTTGCCTTTTTGATAGAAAACCAATCTTCTCGCTTAAAAAATCATCCTTTTTGGTCAAGAATGCAACTGTTTAGTAGAAGAATAATCTGCTTTTTCTTAGTTTTTCAACAATTAACTAAAAATGTGAATAATCCAGTTTCGGTTAACAATTCCTATTTTCATGTGAAAATTGATACATTTTAGTTGAAAATTCATTATTTGATTAAATATTGATATATCTTGTTAAAAATTTGTATTTTTTTTTAGAAAATTAAACGTCTTATTTAAATATTAATCCTTTTTTAATAAACATGTTTTTGACCTCAAATGCAAATCTTTTTTTTAGAATATCAATTATTAAATTTTTTCATAATAATTTATCTTTTGTGGTTGAAAAGTTAACCAATTGAAACAAAATTGAAGTCTTTTTTTAACAAAAAAAAATGTTGACAAACATTCACCTCCTTGGTAAAACTGTAACTACTCCATTTTGTAGAAAATTAATATTTTTAGCTGAAAAATGAGCTTTCAGGTTTAATGTTGCACCTATTTGTTAAAAATTTACTTTTTTGGGGAAGATTCATCGTTTCAGTTAAAAATTTATCTTTTAGGTTAAAAATTTAACTACTTTGTTGAAAATAGTTTTTCACAATTGCATTTTTTTAACTAAAAATGCAACTATTCCATTTTTTCTTTAAAATCTATATTTTTAGTTGAACATTGATATTTTCCGATTAAAAAATTTACTATTTCGTTAAAAATTCATGTATTTTGTTGAAATGTCGTCTTTTTCGTAGAAAATTAATCTGCTAGCTTGAAAACTCATCATTTTAGATTAAGAATGCAACTGATTTGCTGAAAAATAATTTCGTCTGTTTAAGGATTTAAGTATTTTATTGAAAAAAAGTCTTTTTTCATTGAATTCGAATGCTTTTTATTTCAAATTAAAATCTCTTTCGACTGAAGATTCATTATTTTAGTTAAAAATTTATCTATTTTCTACAAAAATTAACTTTTTTTTAATTTCATATTTATGCCTGAAAATACAACTATTTGGTTTGAAAGTACACTATTTCATAGATGATTAAGTTTTTGTTAAATCAAATATTTTGCTTTAAAATTCGACAGTTTTAATGTAAATGGATGTATTTTTTTGCAAGTTCGTCTTTTTGGTTGAAAATTCATCTTTTTAAATTAAAATGTAACTATTTGGTTAGTCATAGTTAGAAACTTTTAAAAGATAAGGAAATA
Source organism: Druon quercuslanigerum (assembly GCA_010014905.2). Lineage (NCBI taxonomy): Eukaryota > Metazoa > Arthropoda > Insecta > Hymenoptera > Cynipidae > Druon > Druon quercuslanigerum. Next base: position 8,484 of record JAAAKG020199414.1, on the reverse strand, counting down.
TCATAGAAATATTATTATCATAGAATATCTGTTTCATGTTTTCCAAATTTCCTGATTTTTCTCGATCAATTTTTTATTATCCCTGATCATTTGAAACAAAAATTCTTAGAAATCTTCTAGATACTTTTTCAACATCAGAAATCTCCAAAAAATATTTAAATTTTCTTAAAAAATTTAGGAAAATTAAATCTATATAATCTTAAAGCAAATAAATAAAGAAATAGTCAAAACTGTCATATTTTTCTAATTAAAATTTCAAATATTTAGTTTAAAATTAAAATTTTTCTTGATTAAAAAATTTAATTACTTAGTTTAAAGTTAAACTACTTCTTCAAAAACTCATTTTTCTGTTTAAGATTGATCATTTGTAGTTCGTTGAAAATTTAATTATTTGGTTGCCAATTAAATTTTTATTAAAACATCACCTGGCTAAAAATAATTAAGCAAACTGTGTTTCATTCCAAATAAAAATCCTTTTGGTTTGAAATATCAAATATTACATTTTTTATTTAGAATCGATCTTTTTTGGTTGAAAATATAAGTACTTAATTAAAAGTTCAACTAATTTGTTAAAATTTGTTCAAACCTAAATTTTTGGTGGAAAAATAATATTATTGGGTTTTTTTAATACAAAACTCATCTCGTTTTGAAAATAAACAGTGTTTTTTGGTTAAGGATTCAACTATTTTGGTTCATTTTTTTATGAATTAAACTTCTTGATTTGAAAATTCAACTAATTAGTTGATGATGAACATTTTTATGGAAATTTTAAAAGAATTTCAGCAATTTTGACGTTGATTTCAACTTGTAGCACGACCTAGGAAAACTGTAGAAGAAATCTGAAATCTGTACGATACAGTCTTTGATGTCTTATCCTAATTTTGAGCCTAAAAGCCTAACGAAATCTTCACAGGTTCTGAGAATACGGTTAAAATTTTTCGAAATTTTATTTGCTTAAATTAAGGATAAGATTTAAAAAAAACTCATTCTGTAAATTTTAGGTTTTGAGGATTAGTATCTTCATTCACAGCACGAGTTCGAGTTAAGGAACAAAATCTGAGATTTTACGGCGATAACGCTCTCACGGCTGACTGAGAACCCATAAAGGTTCTTTTTCAGTTTTATGGGCTTCAATTAAAGATAAGACTTCAGCGAATGTATGGTATAAATTTCAGCTTTTTTCAACTTTTCTACGTCATGTCACAAGTTATAGAAGGCCAATGAAATATTATTTTTCAAATGTCACTCCCATAAGTCGGTTTCATAGGTTCCCAAGCAAACGCCATAAGTGAAAAACTGGGTCTTACGAGTTTTTCGCGTTAATTATAATTTTTTTGCTATTTATTTCAATGAAAATTGTTTCTAAAAGATAACAAAACTACTGTGTACTGATAATTAGATGTTCAGATGAATTTTCTAAATAAAAATTTTATTCTTTTTAGCAATGTCTTCTTATAATAGAGTTAGAAAATCGATTTTTGTAGGAAAATTTTCCAGTTTTTCTCCAATTTTCTAATCAAGGTAACTGGCCTTACTACGGAAAGGTTTTCAGAGTAACGAAAAAAATATCGTGGATTACAAATGATTGATTAAACTACTCGAAATAATCCAAGTATATTTTGAAAGAACAATATCTCTAGTATCAAAAACGAGTCGCAAAATATTTTTTCGTGATCATTAAAAAAAATAAAAAGGGAAAATGTAAAGGCTTAGCATGTCCCTATGATGGAATACCCTTTCCTCGCTATGTCTCTGCCATAATGTGAAGCTTGGATCCAATTGTAAAAATGTATTAAGAGCAATAATAAATATTAAATAGTTATTTATTTATTAAATTAACATGAACCTTTCGAAAATATAATAGACTTGATACTTATTCATAAAACCAAGTATACAAAAATTAAATCAAATCCCTTGTTACTTTCAATCATAGAACTTTTATTTCTTTATTTTTTATATGCAATAAATACAATAATATTAAAAAATTTAACATTTTGAACTAAAAAAATATTAATTTTTAACTAAACAGATTTATCTGTATGCAAAAAAACGAATTTAAAAAAAAATAGTTTCGCTTTAAAACGAAGTGATGAATTTTCAACTAAAATGATGAATCTTCGAGTTCAATAGTAAAATTTTGAACCTAAAACATGAATTTTCATAGTAACGAGATCCATTTCTAACCAAAACAAAAATTGGTAAATTCAATTTTAAAATTCAGTTTTCAATACAAAAAAAATCTTAATAAAAAATTAATTTTTAACTCAAATTATAAATATTCAACTGTAATATTTGAATTTTCCACCAAAATGATAAATTTTTCAAACAAGAGATTATTTTATGCACGAACCAAAAAATTTTCAATGAAATATATCAGTTTTCAATTAAAAAAAGATAAATTCTGAGCCAACAATTGAATAGTTGAATTTTCAGTTTAAAAAATTAATGTTCTACCAAACAGACAAACTTTTACCTAAAATGATGTACTAGTTGAGGCATATCATATTTCCAGTAAAAAAACAATGTTTAAACAAACAAGAAATATCAAACAATTTATTAATAATAAATAAATTTTTAAAAAATTGTTACACTTTTCTAAAAAGTGATGAATGATCAATGAAAAATTGAAAAGTTAAACTTTCAGTTAAAAACATTAATTTACCACACAAAAATTTCAACAAAAGCTATAAATGCATAACTAAAAGTATAAATATTTAAATCGAATACTTGAATTTTCAATAAAGTTCATGAATTTTTAAACAAGGCGATTAATTTCTACGAAAAAGACGAATTTTTAATTAAAAAACCTCATTTTACAACCAAAAACTTTATGGTTAAATTTTTAGTTAAAAAGTTAATGCTAAACCAAAGAGATGCATTTTAAACTAAAACGATGAAATGTTTAATTGCATTAATTACATTTCCTTTCTAAAAAGTTTAATTGTAAACAAAAAAATTGCAACAAATTGTTTAATTTTCAAGTAAAACAAATAAATTTTCTAAAAAAAAAAGTTTCAATTGAAATTATAAACATTTAACTGGAATACTCGAACTTTCAAACAAAAAGATGAATTTTCAAAAAAGAAAGTTATTCTTCAACTAAAAATGAAATAGTTACATTTTTAGTACAAAAAATTATTTTTCAATTCCTGTTGATTCCTATGATCCTCCTTTTTCTTCTTTTTACTGCTTACACACTCAATTTTCTCCATATTTTTCAAATCTTCAATAATTTATTATAAAAGAAATTAACAAACAACATTGACTGCTATACAAATCATTTACTTATCAGATTTTATGTTGATAATATCGTTTATAATATTGCTTAATAATATTTTTGAGCACAAGCACGTGAAAATATACAAAAAAACAAATATACAAAATACAATATAAAAATTCCATAAAACTGCCCGTTACCTTAGATTAAGGTAATACTTAATATAAATAAACGTGATTGTTTAAATAATTTATTGTTATTGATAATAATGTTCTCTTACAATATTGTTATAATCTTGCAGTTAAAAAAAAATAATTCGACTTTTTGTTTGATTTTTAATCAATGTGAGGTAGATAACTAATTATAGTGAGCAAAAGTATTTTTTCAAACAGTTTATTGTTATTTTTTATAATAAATTCCACTTGAATGATGCTAGGAAGTTGCAGTTTTTATTTTGAATTTTCCACAATTTGCTTGATTTTCCCTAAGGGCAAGTTCATAATTAATTCAAGTTAACAAGCCTAATTGTTTAAATAACTTATTATAGTTTACAACTATGTTTTCTTAGACAAGTGCTGAAAATTGCGGTTTTTTCTGAACCCTTACACATTTTGTCCACATTTCATTTTGTGAGGTACTAATTACTGCAAGGTAGCGAACATGCTGATTTAAACAATTTCTTATTGTTTATAACTATGATTTCTCAGAGTAATGCTACAAAATTGCTTTTTTTAATCTTTAGCCTTTCCTTATTACTTACTTTCTATTCAGGAGCAGATAATAAGTGAACCTCAAGAATAATTATTTTTTTAATAGCATTGTATTGTTTTTATGTCAATTATTTTTATTCATTTTCAGATGTTCAACACGAATTAATTAAAATAAAAAACTATTTTACACAAAAGATAAAAAAGATACTGGAATAAATAGGACTGGGTGGGAGGAGGAGGTCTGTAAATGAATTGTAAGAGCATTTTTTTAAATTACAAAATTAAATTTATTGCAAAACATAAGAGAAAAGCGCACCTCATCGAAGTATCTCAGTAACTACTTCAAGGAAAAGTTATATTCAATATGATCCATGTGGAAAACTTGAAGCATACTTCAAACATCTGTTTTATTTCAGAACAAAATATACACAAAAATTTTTGTTAACTGGCATATATATATATATATATATATATATATTACTTTTCTAAGTGAAAAGCTGACAAAAAGTTAAAAACTTAGAAACAACCGTAACATTTTACCATTATGCAAAGAGATCATTATTAAGAATAGTAATAAAGTGTTTAAGCAATTTATTTCAACATCTAATTAGCAGTGTAAAGTATTATTTTATGTATTAAAATGAATTTTGTCCAAAAATCCAACAAAAAAAAATATAATTAGCGCAAAAAACTCGCAAAACCCATTTTTTTATTCATGGTAGGGGGGGCCTACAAAACAGACTTATGGGGGTGATATTTATAAAGTGATATGTGATTCATATAGTAAGTCTACTTATGAACAAAAATTTTAAGTTTCAACTCGATTCAGATAATATTTATGTTTCTGAAAGCAATTCGAATAACGTATTTTTTGTGTGTCGTAATACTTATGGCGTAAAACGAAGAAAAACCAAATTTTCTAACTAGCTTATTCTGCCGGGCTTGCTTTCGTCCTTTAGAATTATTAAAATTCTCGCGTTTGACTTTTGGTGCTGTAAGGTCAGTTTCTTCATTCCACGTCACACGGTTCAAACTTCATGGGGCTTAAGGCACACCTAAATATAATTTGTTTCAAGAAAAGAAAGATGGGTCCATTTTTGTGTGAATTCGAACTAATTTCTGGGTAATATGCATAAAAGTTCAAGAAAAAAATTTTAATTCATTTTTGGATTAGCATAGTAATCACGCTTCAAAGTCAGCAGGGGTTTTTGATAGAACTCGCGCTGGTCATACCGACCATTTCAGACGGTAGTGTACTTTTTTCGAAGACCTCGAGTGTAAACCTTCAGAGGTTAAAATCGATGTTGAGGTGGAGCAGGAGGGAAATCCCTTTACAATTCGATCAACGACAAACGGGCAATTCGCACAGCCAAAATCCAGTTACGCGTAAACACGTGTACCAATGTATTTACCGGGTGTACATATAACAAGCACCGGCTGGTCAGTCTAGATTTCGATCGGGACGGAATTACAAATTCAATTTACGGCGAGGCCTGCCCAACCCATTTAACACTCTATCGTAATGTTTCCACGTGCCTTTTTTCCTCACAGAGAAAATATTCCCGATTCGAGAATGGTCCGACCACTCTGCAAACGCACATTCAATCAGAAACATTTGAATACATTAGCGAATTTTTTTTCAATTCGAAAGCAATGGCAAACATTCATTTTATTCACTTTATGTGATTAATGCACTTTAACCGATGTATATTAAATAAAGTTAAAGTGAAAAGTAAATTTGGTAGAGTTGCCTATGAAGAGAAATTGACATTTCTTGCAAAACACTCTAGGGGGCGTTCAAAAATTACGAACGGATATTTAAAAAAAAATTGAACCCCTCACTTTCTTCGTCACAGATCAACACAACACATCTTCCACTTTTAAGTCAAATTTTTTTTCGTCTATTTTTGTTTGATAAAATCAGATACAAAATATACAAACCTAATGTTCAAATAGACTTCGCTGCACAAAATACTCTCAAAATTAAGAATATGGGGTGATTTCTCAAGAAAATAGAGGAATACATTTTTTTCCATAAAATTAATGTATACGCTGTTAAAAATGTTTCGAATTCTACAACACTTCTGCAAGACTTCTGCAATACAAGCGTAAGGTAAAATTACAAACAAGACATTGGAATGACGAAATTGCAATATATGTATTGTGAGTATTGTGAATCATGAAATCACCCTTAAGCATCCCAATACATTTATTTAAAATGTTTATAAGACGAAAATTGTGTGGAAATCACGGAAATAATGGAATTCACCGAATTCCAGGAATTCCCGAAATTCATGAAATTCATAAAATTTACGGAATTCATGATGTTTATCGAAATAAAAGATTTCAAGGTAATCAGGAAATTAACCTAATTCCAGGAATTCGCGGAATTCACAAAATTTTTGAAAGTCACGAAATCCATGAAATGTACAGAATCCATGGAAATGGCGCAATTCACGCAATCTATAAAATTTGCGGAATTCATGAAATTTTAGGAGTCACGGAATTTGTAGACTTTATTAAACACAAGGAACTCACGAAATTGATGGAATTCACGGAATTCATGAAATTCACTGAAATTGCGGAACTCAAGGAAATGACTACAATGGTGGAATTAAATTGATTCACTGCAATCGCGGAATTCAAGGAATTTACAGAATTCACGGAATTAATCGGAAAAATGAGGATCGTGTATTTTCGTAAATTTATTGGATTCTGCGAATTTTCTGATTTTCTTGAATTGCGAGAAATTTACGTATTTTTTTTAATTCCGTAAATTTCGTAAATTCCATTAAATCCGTAAATTCCTTGAATTTCGTAAATTTCGCAAATTCATTGGATTCCATGAATTTCCTAATTATATTGAATTCCGTGAATTCCCTTATTTTTTTAATTTTGCAAGTTCCGTGAATTCCGTCAATTATTTGAACTTCGTAAATTCCACAAATTCCATGAATTTCATGAATTTCTTAAGTTCCGTGAATTCTTTGGAATCCGTCAATTCCTTGAATTACGTGAATTTTCGCAGATTCATTGGATTAAGTAAAAGAGTAACAACGCCTAGCTTTAAAACTTAGAGACTATGTCTCGCATGATTTACCTTGATGTTACTGATCCCCAATTAGTGAGTAAGTCCGAAATTACTGACGAATCAGTGAAATACCTAAAAACTATTTCCATCGGTGAATTTGTCACTAATTCATATATAAAGTTTGGACAATGAACTTAATTATGTTTGACTTATCCCTTAGACGTGAAATAAGACGTCAAGAGAGAAATTTTCAGAAGATTAGCTAGAGTTAGCTTCATTTTAATACGATGGAATTAAATTGTTGTGAAAAGAATTCCATTGTAAAGACCATTTTTATATTTCAAGTCTCGAGTTCTCTATGTAAATGGAAAAGGAGCGTACTTCTCTTATAATAAACAGAATTGATAATCCAACTGATGCAATAGGATCTCGAGAAAAGTCCACCTTCTCCGAGCCAAGATGTTTATTCTCAGTATTTTCGCATTGAAATTATTCTCGGCACGGAAAGTAGATACGTCTATCTCGCAAATTCTTGTATTTCTAAGGAGATGATGCGGCTTTTATTTACTTTTATCTAAGGGACAAAAGATGAATTCTTATATCCTTACGCTAAAAGTATCAGTCAGATTTTTAAATACTAAATCAATGTCATAGGGGAAAGCTCCTACAGCGGATAGTAAAAGCTACAGTGAATAATCATTATTTTAATATATCATTGTGTGTGAAATAATTAATTTAAGATATTCAATGATTAGGGCACTATACCTGTTATTGAATTAATTTTTTATTTGTGCTCTAAATTAATATCTATCGACTGTAGATTGCATTATCCACTGCAGCGAGGTTTCGCAGAATTAAAATCATTTTAAAGATTTTTTAAACTCTTAAATTCTGTTTGTCTTGATGAATTAGGAATTAACCATAATGCAATTTGCAATACAATTTTAAATAAAAAAATAAAACTGAAATGAATTAAAATTATTATTGCGTATAACATCTTCAATCTAAAAAAATATAAAATAGAGCAAGGACAATATTGTATAATCAATGAAAATTTATATCTTAAAATAACCATTTTTCGTTGAAAAACACTAATGTCACATATTATTGCTAAAATGTTGTTAGTATTTTTTCAAATTAAATAAATTTTTATAAAAATGATCGCTTTTCAATGAAACACAATAATATAACATTTCTTTAAAATTGTAAGTCTTCTTTGATGACTAATGTTTTGTGCTAAAAATAGTCAATTTCTCGTCAAAAATGTTACGAGAATCCGAAATTGTACGAAAATTGCAGATCTCCTCTGAGACCAATAAGGATTTCCTTTACAAAATCTAAGAATAATCTGAAATTGTTCAAAAATATTTAATCTTCTTTGAAATACAATGATTTTTTATTATAAATATCGATTTTTGGTATAAACAACAACATAGCCTCAAATTGTATGGAACTGGTTAAAATTAAAAATTAAAATTTTCGGAAGAAATAGCAATTTTACCAATTTTTTTAGTCTTCTTTAAAAT
>JAAAKG020199403.1:5216-23726 GCA_010014905.2 Druon quercuslanigerum | reverse complement strand
ACAATTTTTAAAAAAATATAACATTTTAGCTGCAATTGCTTAAAAATTATTATAAAAGAACTAATAACAAAAGCTAAATGGACTTTGGTTTGAGTTGGATCGTACTATTGTATATTGCGAAAGGTCAACAACAACTATGTTGACACAATAGGAATCTACATTATCATGAAATTACCAAAAATCAGCGGAAAATTTGAATATTTACATTATGATAGTGCGTGAACTAATTATTAATCAATTGAAAATATTGTGGAAAATAATAACTTTGCTACAAATTTCTGTATTTAATTTGGCATTTCACATTCAAAATTATTGTTCCTCTCAAACTGAAAAACAACACAATGCAAAATTTATTGACATTTTAATTACAGTTTCAAAACAGAGTTAAAATTTTTGGTTGACCAAGAAAAAATTCACCATAGGGAATAAGTTTTGGTTTTAAAAGGACAATAATTAAAATTGCAGTAATGCCTCATTTCGGTTAAATGAAAATTGAAAAATTAAATCTTCGTCAGATTTATTCTGTACATAAATGTGAAAGTCTTCTTAACACTGCTACCGAAACTTAGTTGTGATTTATACTGATATTGCTGATAACGATAAGAATTAATCTTTTACAATATACACAACACAAGATTCTAAAAATATTGACTCTTATGAAATTTTGATATCTCGGAAGGACAATCTTGAGGCTTTAAAGCGAAGAGATAACGACTATAGTCTAAATTGTACAATATTAGAAAGTAACAAAATATTCATTAGTTACATTGTACATCGAATTGATAATAATTACATTAAGCCGTGTTTCAATAAATTTAAGAAGATGGGTATTGTGTATATTTGGGTCTTATCCGTGACCATAATACTTAATTGTATTGGTGAATATAATAATGAAATATGTATCTATAATGCTAAGAACATTTTTTTAACATTTATGCTAGTAATATAACTAGACACGTCTTCATTCTGACGTGTACAGTTAGGAGTTTCCCATATGTGCTCCTCCACATATGGTTCTGTTACCTACCGTCAGCCCCTAAAACGGCATAATAGAAGGGTTTCACCTAATTTTGTATTTTTATTATCATTTGGAAGTAAGGTAAAATAGGTAATCCTTGTCAATATTTATTTTTCCACTGAACGAATGACTCTTAAATACTTTATACTGCTGTAGGTGACGTAACTGATTTAAAAGTATCACAATAACATTTTGTTATTGTATAAATAACATAAAAATGTTATACTGTGGTGTTTTTCTAAGAAACTTATTACAATTAGAGGTTTGGAATTAATTCAAATAAAAAAACATAGATGTGTATCAGAATTGATAGTCCAACTTTAATTTCACAAGTGATTTTGATATTTAAGTATAACTTACGTGCAAAATAGATATGCGCGTTTTTTTACTTGGTGTTTATTCGCTACCGCCTATCACTTATAGGCTACCACCAACTTATACGGAAAAATTACATAATCGAATTGCATTTTTTTTCTAGAAATGTTATCAGGAATGCCGCCGATAACAAGGGACTTTCTGAAAAATTTTGGATCGAGCAGTGAACATACGAAGCAAGAAGGTAACCCCAGTACAAATAAAAATTGATACGAAAAGTGTTAATTGATAAACAATTTAAAAAAAAATTTATTCAAGTAATACAATTACGTACTTTTTTATTGAATTTATTTACTAAATTTTTATTGATCGAACTCGCTACAATCTCTAAGAAATTTCGATAATAATAACATTTTTGTTTCAACATAAAATAATAATTTAGTTGGGAAAATTTAATTTTCCATTTAGAAGCGTTATGCTGCTGGATCAGTTCCAGTTCCAAATCAGAATTGGTTAAAGATGAAAAATTCCTTGTTCAAATCAGGAATTGTAATACTTTTCGTAAGTTTTCCGTTTCAAATGAGAATTAGAATTTTTTGTAAAATTAGCTGTTCCAATTCATAATTCAAATTTTGTTTCGAAAATAACTCATATCATCATAGAATGAGAATTCATTCTATTAAAAAATTTCCTCTTCAGTCCATTATATTCGTCGCATCCCCAATTCCCCTAAATTCACTTACTTTCCACCCCTTACTTCCCTCTCTGTCATCCCTTCTTCAACATCTTCACCTTTTATCTTCCCTTCTCCTTTCTTCCCTAACTGACACTCTCCTACACCTACTTCCCTTTCTCAGTCCTCACTAACCTTCGCCTACGTATCTTCATTTCTAATAATTTATTCTACATCATCTTGCATACCCTACTTATCCTTACTTACATTACTTTTCAAGACTCTTACCTTACTTGTCCGCCCCTTGTTACTCCTCACCTCCTCCTATTATTTCCCCTTCTTTCCTTACTCAGTCCTCACTACCCTTCACCTACGTATCTTCATTTCTATTAATTTATCCTTCATTCTTTTATCCCTACTTATCCTTTCTTACACTACTTCCCCAAACTTACCTTACTTCGAAGCCCTCTTTACTCCTCACCTCCTCCCCTTATTTCCCCTCACTATCCCATAATTGCACTTTACTCACCTTCCCTCACTTACCTAACTTACCCTCCCACTATTCCCGCTCACATCACTGCCTACCTCATTCACACTTACATCATTTCCTCACTTTCTCTACTTCTTTTCACTACTTCCCCTTCCTACATTTCCCCTCCTTATCCTTCAATTACACTTTTCTCATTTTCTCAAATTTTCTCTCACTTGTTCTCACTTCCTCTACTTACCCGCTGATAATTTCCACTCACTTCATAATCACAGACCTCATTTCCAATCATCTCAGTTCCACTCACCTGATTTCCGCTAACCTAATTTCCTTAATTCATCTAGTTCCCTCATTTACTTTTCCTTTCCTGATCTCCCCTCACTATCCATGAAATACACTTTTCTTAATTTACCTCGCACTTCTTCTCACTTCCCCTACTTATCCGCTCATCATTTTCACTTATCTCATAACCACTCACCTCATTTACAATCATCTAAGTTCCACTTACCTCATTTCCACTCAGCTCATTCCCTTAATTCCTCTAGTTCTCTTACCTACTTTTCCTTTTCAAATTTTCGCTCACGTCCCCTCAATAACCCTTTCCTTACTTTCTCTCACTTCTTCTCATTTCCCCTACATATTCTTCCTTCATTTTCACTTACCTCATTACCACTCACCTCATTTCCACTTACCTAATTTCCACTACTTTTCCTTCCTACATTTAACCTTCCTATCCCTCAATTACACTTGCCGCCTTTTCTCTCTCTCTTCCTCTCACTTCCATTCCTTACCTGCCTATAATTTCCACTCACAACATAACCACTCACCTTCTTTCAAATCATTTCAGTTCCAGTCACTTTATTTCTTCTATTATTCTAGTTCCCTACCCTGCTTCTCCTTCCCTCATTTTCTCTCACTTGTTCTCACTTCCCCAGTTACCCCCCCCCCCCATAATTTCCACTTAACTCATAACCACAAACCTCATTTCCAATCATATGAGTTCCACTTACCTGATTTCCGCTCACCTAATTTCTTTAATTCATCTAGTTCCTTTCCTTACTTCTCCTTCCATGATCCCCCCTCAATATCCATGAAATACACTTTCCTTAATTTCTCGCACTTCTCACTTCTCCTACTTATCCGCTTATTATTTCCACTCATCTCATAACCACTTACCTCATTTACAATCATCTAAGTTCCACTCACCTCATTTCCACCCAGCACATTCCCCTATTCTCCTCTATTACTCGTTCCTACTTTTACCTCTTACATTTCGCCTCAATCTCCTCCAATTACCCTTTATTTACTTTCTCTCACTTCTTTCACATCCCCTACTTACTCGCCCTTCATTTTCACTCACCTCATAACCAATCATCTCATTTTCGATCATTTCACTTCTACTCACCTCATTCTGACTCACCTCATTTCCACTCATCTCATTTCCAATCATTTCACTTCCACTTACCTCATTTCCACTCATCTCATTTCCACTCATCCTTTTTTCTACCACCCTGGTTACCGTTTCACTATTTCTACTACTTTCCCTTCCATAAGTTCCCCTTACTTCCCTTACTTCTTCTCCCATAATTTCTCCTCTTGAAAAGAATAATAAGATAGGATGCACGTGCAGAGGATCAGTTATCTAGTATTAATTTGTTTTCATTTTATAAACAAAGTTTTATTCAAGAAAGCAATTTGATGTGAAAATGTTGGTGACCTAGTTCTATACTGCAACTTTTCATTAATGGAATTGAGAATTGTTGGTTATGAGAAAGAAAGGGAAAAGAGTGAAACAGAAACCAGGATATTGCATTGAGCATCTTAATTGAAAGGAATTTCACCAAGTTGAACAACTTCGATGTTGCTCTTTTGATAAAATCCCGCCGGAAGAAAAAACTTAAATACCTTGTGCCAGGAAAAGAAATTTAATAACTGTCTGCTCTCGAGGAATACTTCTTTGAGTTAAATGTAATCGCCAATCCGTTATAAATTCTTTTAGTCTCAGAAGACAGGGGGATTTTCTCCTGAGACTTTGTTACTGGTTAGTCAGTCTTTTCTTATGAGGGGTAACAAATGTTGATAATAAATTCATGGCGACAGTTTCAGATCACGAAGTGAACTCCATGTCTACTTAATAAGTTGGTCTGAGGAGAAATTTATTGTCATCTTAATTTAATTTATTAGCTAATTATTTCTAATTTTTCTGATCTAAAATTTTGTATCTTGTTCCAAGAAAATTAATAATTCTAATGCAAAACAATATTTATTTTATATCTATCTGAAATGTATGTGATTTATCTAAATAAGTAGAAAGATTGATACAGGATTTGCTCAGGTGTATCACGCAATAAAAAATTTTAATCTAAATATTTAAAATTTATAAATATTGCATTACGTGTATTTTAAACCAAATAAGTTAATTAAAGATTTACAAAGATTAATTGTAAACAAAAAATTAACATTTTAAATGTTCCTTAAAGCAATTAATTTCCAACTAACAAAAAAATAAATTTTAGCAAAAATTATGAGTCTTAAAAAAATGAATTTTGAACAAAATAGTTAAACTTTAATTAAAAATATGCATATCCAACCATAAAGATTAAAATTCTACCACACCAGACGGAAAAGTATTTTATAGTGTGAAATTTACTATATGTTTTTTATTTGTTTATACAGAAAATGTATAAAACAAAATAAAATTGTACATAAAATTTTTTATAATCTATCACTTTTCCACCTGGAACAAAAGAATAATTTTTAACAAAGTAGATAGATTTTTAAACAAAAAGATCAATTTAACTCCAGTAAATTAATTTTTCACTAGAAAATATGAATTTTTAACAAATTTTGCAAATTTTAAACCAAATAATTCATTTTTTAACTAAAGAGTTAAATTTATAACAAAACAGTAAATTCAGAACCAAATGATTAAAGATTCTATTAAGATGATCAATCTTTGACTAAAATTTTTACATTTTTCACGAAATAGATTGACTTTTAACAAAATAGTTAAATTCCCAAACCAAACAAAAATTTCAGGCGAAAACATTGTACTTCAAGTAAAAAACACAAATTTACAGCCAAGAAAGAAGTTTTCGTCAATGAAGAAAATAAAATTAAATAAAATGTTGATTTTTCTTGCAACAAAAATGAATATTTATGAAATATTTGTAAGATTTTGTGAAATTGGACAATTCACTAAATGCAATTCTTAAGTCAAATTTAGGGAAAAAAATAAATAAAAATTGAAGAAGAATCTAAAAGATTTTAAGTCAATTTGAAACTTATTGGAGGTTAAAAAAAATTGTAAAAGAACCTTGAATTATTTTAATATATATTTAAAAGTCTTTAAAGTTTAGACAAATTTCTAAAGTTATTTCAAAAGTTAAAAAAAATTAGATCTTTAAACATTTCAAAATACAGTTTCAAAGCTTTTTAAGGATTTTAAAAAGTTTCAAGGCAATAACAAATACTTGCTTTAAATTCCTGACGATTCTTTACTAGAAAAATTTATCCGATGAGATTATTGAAAATGATTTCAAAGTATCAAAAAAGATTTTCGAAATGGACAAAAAAGAATTCGAAAGATTAAAGAAAATTTAAAAAATAATTCGAGTCTGTTTGTAAGATATTTTCAATTTTAGAAGTTTTTAAATGATTCGAAAATAATTTCAAATATACAAACATTTACAAACGATTAAAAGAAAATTTAGATTTCTCAACATTTCAAAATAATAAATAATTTTTTTTTCTTGAAGCCTGATTTTCTGAGATTATTCTAATATTAATAAGATACAGTTTTAATTAAAACTAAAAAATATTTAAAAAAGAATAAAAATATTTTGCATCTTTCAAGATTGTCAGAAGATTTATAAAATATTTTTATATTTTTCCAAAGCGTTTAAAAGTATAAAAATCCAACATTAAAATTATATAAAATGTAAATCAAATTTGTTAGAAATTTCTTCTAAATACTTCTTCAAATATATAAAGTATTTTTTATTAATTTTGTTTTGTAGAAAAATAAAAAAATCATATTTGTATAGAATTAAAAAATATGAAGAGGCAAACTTCGAAATAAATTTGTATTTTGCTAAAAGTTCAACTTTATTAGTAAAAGTTAAGGGACTTTGTTGAAGTAATTTTTGGTTTACAGATTTTAATATTCATTGAAAATTCATCCCTTTTAATAGTAAATCAATTTTGTTGTTGGAATATTTTGTTTGTATTGTTGACATCCAATTTTTCGTTGAAAATTATTATTTACAGGTTAAAAATTGCATTTTTTTTAGAAAATTCATCTATTTTGTAAAATCTTTATTATTATTTGTTTGAGGAATCAGCTTTTTTCTTGAAAATGTCTTTTTTGGATAAACTCAAAGTTTCTAATGCAAAATAAATAAAAACCAGTGTCTTTTTTCTATTATTCCATTCATGCTGGTATCCATCTCGTACTGGTTTCCTCTAAGCATTTCCGTTTCGAGAACGACTCGCTTAAAGTAAGTTATAATGCGACTAACACAAGTGAACTCCCTCATTGAATCAGTTCGTGTCACGTTCAACGCTTTCGCATGTACTCAACTGTATGACAGTATCATAATGTCCCCAGTTTCAGTTATTGTTAATTTTCAGGTCAGAAGCCACAATATGTGGAGTCCTTTAGTCACATCAAATAGATGATCCACCTTTAGATTCTTACCTTGGTGAACAAATTTTACCAGAAAAAAATAAATGACAATCGTTTTCAGAAAAATTTATTAATAAATTCATTAAATTGAAAGAAAAGTTATTTAAAATAGGTGCTTTTCAACTAGGACAAAAAGTTTGTACCCATTTTATTTGAATTACTTTGTTCAAATTTGCTCCTATACTTTCTTTCAGCACACTTAGTTGAAAAACTTAATAAATTCCCGTCCCTTCTCTTCCTTCTTTCTTCTCTACATCCCCCTCTTCGTACTTGCAATGCTGACACTTCCCTTCCCCAACCTTACATTTGCCCACACTTTCGAAAACTTTATTTGAAATCACTTCCTTTATTTTTCCTACCCTCATTCCCCATCCCCTTAATTCCCATTATTTCTCACACTTGTCTATTATCATTTCTCTCTACATCCGCAACCCTAAACCAACATCTAAACCTCATTTCTTTTCACTTCCCCCACTTCTGATCCACTAATTTCCAATTACTTCCTTAAAATCCTCCAATCACTCCTGATGACTTTTCTTACTACCTCTATTCTTCTCATTTCCATTTTGCCCTAATTTTTCTTATTACCCCTAATCTCTACCCACCTCATTTCCTCTTGTGTTTCTTCTCCTTAAACCCGATTCAGTTTTTTGCCACTTCCACTAGCCACTTTCCCTTCACACACAAACCGTTATTTTCCTGAAAACCCAATTTCCCCTAACTAATTTTTCCTATTTGTTCGAACATCAACCCACCCCATTTCCTAAAGTATTTCTTACCTCATATTTCTACCTCACCATTCGTTAGTCACTTATTACTTCCACTGCCCTCACATCCCTTCCCACAAATTCCGCCATTTTCCACAAAACCCACTTTTTCCTACCTAATTTTTTCTATTACCCTTAATCTCTGCCTATCTTATTTCATGTAATATCTCTTCTTCTTAACGCTTCGTCAATTTCTTATCAGCTTCACTGCCCTCGCCTTCCTTCCACACTATTATCCTTAATACAGAGCCACCCTATTTTCTCTAGTATTTCTACTCCTTATCCCTCCGTCAGTTTCTTGCTACTTCCACTCCCCTCAATTCCCTTTTCACACATATATTCTCATTTTCCCTACCTAATTTGTAGTAGTATCCTTAATCTCTAACCACCTTATTTCCTCTAGTATTTCTCCTTGTCATAACTCCATCAGTTTCTTATCACCTTCTCTCCCATTATATCTCTTCGAATACATTCCGTTCTTTTCCTATAAACCTAATTTTCCTCACCTAATTTGTTCTATTATCCCTTATCTCTACCTACCTTATTTTATGTAATATATCTTCTCCACAACGCTTCTTTAGTTTCTTATCAGCTTCGCTCTCATCGCTTCCCTTTTTACACTATCATCCTTCATAGATACCCACTCCATTTTCTTTAGTATTTCTTCTCCTCACCCTCCGTCGGTTTCTTATCGCTTCCGCTCCCCTCAATTTCCTTTTTACACATTTTCTCATTTTCCCGCAAAACCCCATCTTCCCTACCTAATTTTTCCTTTTACCATTAATATCTACCCACTGCATTTTCTCTAGCATTTCTTGTTCTCACTT
The DNA here is from genome assembly GCA_010014905.2 of Druon quercuslanigerum. Lineage (NCBI taxonomy): Eukaryota > Metazoa > Arthropoda > Insecta > Hymenoptera > Cynipidae > Druon > Druon quercuslanigerum. Next base: position 14,952 of record JAAAKG020199403.1, on the reverse strand, counting down.
TTCGTCAGTTTCTCATTACTTCTACTTCCCTTACTTCCCTTATCACACTTCCCGTCATTTTTCAGACTCTTCAATTTTCTATACCTAATTTTCTCTATTAATCTTAATCTCTGTTCTACTCTTATCACTTTCACGACACCTCTATTTCCCTAACCTAATTTGTACTATTATCCTTATTACCTACCCACCTAATTTTCCCTATCATTTCTTCTCCTCATCCCTCCGTCAGTTTCTTGCCACTTTCACTCCCATTAATTCCCTTCTCACACATTTCCTTATTTTCCTGAAAACCCAATTTTCCCTACTTAATTTTACTATTACCTCTAATCTCCACGCACCTTATTTTCTCTAGTATTTATTCTCGTAATAACTCCAGCAGTTTCTTATCAACCTCACTCCCATCACTTCCCTTCCCACACATTCCGTCATTTACCCGAAAACACAATTTTTCCTACCTAATTTGTTCTATCACCCCTAATCTCTACCTACCTTATTTCATGTAATATCGCTTCTCCTCAATGCTTCGTCAGTTTCCAATTAGCTTTACTCCCCCCGCATTCCTTCCCACACTATTATCCTTAATACATACACACCCCATTTTCGCTAGTATTTTTTCTTCTTATCCCTACTCAGTTTCTTATCGCTTCCACTCCCCTTAATTCTCTTTTCACTCATTTCCTCATTTTCCCTACCTAATTTTTACTACTATCCCTAATCTCTACCCACCACATTTTCTCTAGTATTTCACCTCGTGATAACTACGTAAGTTTCATTTCTCCTACCTAACTTTTCCTTTTACTTTTAATATCTACGCAACACATTTTATCTAGCACGTCTTGTCCTCACCCTTCGTCAGTTTCTCATTACATCCACTCCCCTTACTTCCCTTATCACATTTCCAGTCATTTTCCCGATCCTCCAGTTTTCCATACCTAATTATTCCTATTAGTCTTTATCCCTGTTCCACTCTTATCACTTTCCTGACACCTCTATTTCCCTAACCTAATTTTTCCTATCATCCCTAATATCGATCCACTACATTTCCTCTAGTATTTCTTTTCCTTTTACTTCGTCAGTTTCTTATCACTTCCACTGCCCTCACTTATCTTCCGAAGCTTCCCGTCCATTTCCTTACCCCCTAATTTTCCACACCTAATTTTTCTATTGCTTTGAATCTCTACTCACCCTATTTCCCTTATTAATTCTTCTTCTCCCCCCTCCGTTAGTTCCCTATTACTTGGACTCCCCTTACTTCCTTTCCCATACTTCCTATTATTTTTGTCACATCCCAGTTTTACCAACCTGATTTTTCGTATTACTCATAATCTCTAGTCACCTTATTTCCTATATTACCCCTTCTCCTCAACCTCCGTCAGTTTCTAATCACTTGCACACCCCGCACTTTCCTTCACACACTTCCCGTCATTTTTCCGAGCCTCCAATTTTCCCTTCCTAATTTTTCTTATTACCCCGTATCTCTACCTACCACATTTCGTGTAATATCTCTTCTTATCAACGCTTCGTCAATTTCTTATCACTTTCACTTCCCTAACTTTCCATAATTTTCTCGACTTCCCAATTTCCCCTACCTAATTTTTCCTACTACTCCTAATTATTACTTCTCCTCAACAGAAAAAGCACGACGGACGGAGAAACAGTGTACTAAAAATAACATTTTTTCTGCCCAGGGCTAAAAAAAAACTTGAAAATTACAGGAACGTACAACTTTTGTCTATTATTAGAAAGAATTTTGCATTTCTTATAATATATTTGTATTTTATAGTAATTTTATTTTTTACTAAAAATCACGATAGAGCACAACCGCACGGATTTACACGTCCTGCAGCCAAAAAGTTATTCCTTTTAGACCTAGGAGGATAATAATAATTGGAATCTTGAAATAAGATAATTAATTAGGATGTGTTAATAATTGAACTTCAGACAATTTTTATAATAGTTTAAGAAAATATTCGTTAACAAATAACAACAAAAAAGCACTTAAGCACACGTTTGGAGCTTTTTTGGAAATATGTATTTAAATAAAACTTTAAACATAATTTTTTAAATGTTAAATAAGGATTATTTTCTTTTATTATTATACCCTTTTTTCAAAGTGATAAGTTTTTGGCTCAAAATGCATTTTTCCAAGATTAAACATTTTAGTTAAATAATTATCATCTTTTGTTGAGAAGTCTAGTGCTTGGTTAAATTTTTTTTTTTAGTTTGCTTATAATTCAACTATTTTGTTGCAAATTCATCTACTTTAAAGAAAATTGCAAAAATAAAAAAAAAAATATCATAAGATTTACCTTTTTGGCGTAAGTGGTTCCTACTTTCCGAAAACCCTTTTTTTAGTTTTAAGAGAAAAGACGCCTTTCGATAAATAATTAATTATTTTCAAATGTAACTATTTTTTTTAAATGCATATTTTTTTATTAAAATTCATCTACTTAGTTCTAAGTTGTACGATTTTTTGAAAAATTTATATATTTTTAAATACACCTTTTTCGCAAGAAATTTAGCTATTTACTTGAAAACTTTTTTTTTTTATTAAGAATTGATCTATTTAAAAAAAAATCGTGTTCTTTGTTTAAAAAATTGGTTTGAGAACAATTTTTGTCAATTCATATTTTCAGGATAGGAAATAACTTTTTTGTATAAAATTCATATTTTGAGATTGGATCTGCCCGAAATTGGTTAAAAACTCATATTTCTCTTTTAAAATGTAACCTTTTTTGCAGAAAATTTAACTGCTGTGTTAAAAATTAATGTTTTGACTAGTAATTTTAAATTATATTTATTATTAATAATATTTTTTTATATAATACAATTTTTCGTAAGAAATTATCTTTTTTGTTCAAATTATATTTTCTAATTGAGAATTCAACGTGTTTGTAAATAGTTAGCTTTTTTGGTAGAATTCAATCAATAAATATCTTTTGTTAAATAACAATCTTTTAAAACAAAAATTTATAAATAATCTCTATAGGTTAAAAACATATACATTTGGTATTTTGTTAAAAATTCGGCTTTTGGCTTCAAAATTCAATAATTACTTAATTTGCTATAATAAAATTAATCTTTTCGGACCTTTTCAAGATTCACTTTCCAGACAGTCCTATGGTCTCTTAAAATCCAGATTTGAAACCAAATCTCGTACATCACTCATATGTGAGAACTTGTCTCTGCAAGTTCAAAGTTTAGCTATTCGGTGAAATATTTATCTCTTTTGTTTTTAGAAAATTAATTTATGATACATTAAATTAACTGATTATATTTTTAGTTGGAAACTGATATTCTTTAGTTGAATGTTTTGAAGATAATTCGTCTTTTTTCTTTAAAATTCAATGATTATTCAATTTGTTTTAATAAAATTCATCTTTTCGGACCTTTTGAGAGATTCACTTCCCAAACGACCCTTTAGTCTCGTAAAACCCGGATTTGGAATCAAATATCGCACATCACTCGTGCGCAAGAACTTGTCTCTGTAGGTTCAAAGTTTAGCTGTTCCTTGAAATATTTAACTCTTATGTTAAAAATTGGGCATTATCGATTGAAAATTCATCCTTTGATAAAACAAACCAGCTCTCTTGGTTGAAAACTTATCTGTGTTTGTAGAAAAAAAAACTTTTTGTTAAAAATACTATTTTTTTAAATAAGGTGAAACATATTGAAAACTTTAATTATTTTAAAAAAAGTTAAATTTTTTTCTTCAAAATAATATTTGTGGTTTGAAAATTCAACTTTTTCGTAGATAAATTGTCTTTTTGGCCTTAAAATTTAACAATGAATTATGCTTTTAGTTTAACTCATTGGGAGAATATTATGTTTTTTAGAAATTAATTTAATGCAATTTTAAAATAACCAGTATATTTCAAGTTGAAAACTGATATTCTGTAGTTAAAACTTGGTATTACAGTGTAAAATAAATCATTTCGGTTGGAAATCATCTTTAGCTTAACAATTCAGCTACTTTGCAACAAATTTAACTATTGTGTTAAAAAATCGCCGTTTTGGCTTGACAGTTCATAATTTTTATTTTAAATTCAACTATTTTGGTAGCTAAAATTTACATTTTTGTTGCGAAATCATAATTTTGGTTTTACAATCTAAATTTTTTGAAGCTAATTCGTCTTTTGGCTGCGAAATTCACTAATTATTTAATTTGCTTTGAAAAAATTCAAATTTTTGGACCTTTTCAAGATTAACTTCCCAGACCGCCCTATGGTCTATTAAAATCCAGATTTGGAATCAAATATCGTGCATCACTCATGGGTGAGAACTTGTCACTGCAGGTTCCAAGTTTAGCTATTCGGTGAAATATTTACCTCTTTTGTTAAAAATTGATCATTATCGATTCAAAATTTATCTTTAAATAAAACAAACCAGCTCTCTTGCTTTGAAACTTATCTTTTTTGTAGAAAACAGACTTTTTGTTAAAAATACTATATTTTTAAAACTAAATCTCTCAGCGAGTAGAATATTATGTTTTTTAGAAAATTAATTTATGAGACTTTAAATTAACTGATTATTTTTTTAGTTGGAAAATGATATTCTTTAGTTGAAAATTGGCATTGCAGTAGAAAATAAATCATTTCTGTTGGAAAATCATCTTTAGCTTAACAATTCAGCTAATTAACAAAAAATTTAACTATTGTGTTAAAAAATCCCCTATTTTACTTGAAAATTCATATTTTTTATTTTAAATTCAACTATTATAGTAGGTAAAACTTACATTTTTGTTGTGAAATAATATATTTGGTTTTAAATTTCAAATTTTTAGAAGATGATTCGTCGTTTTTCTTCAAAATTCATTAATTATTTAATTTGCTTTGAAAAAATTCAAATTTTTGGACCTTTTCAAGATTAACTTCCCAGACGGCCCTATGGTCTATTAAAATCCAGATTTGGAATCAAATATCGTACATCACTCATGTGTGAGAACTTGTCACTACAGGTTCCAAGTTTAGCTATTCGGTAAAATATTTACCTCTTTTGTTAAAAATTGGTCATGATCGATTGAACATTCATCCTTTGATAAAACAAACCAGCTCTCTTGGTTGAAAACTTATCTGTGTTTGTAGAAAATAGAGTTTTTGTTAAAAATACTATTTTTTTTTAAATAAGGTGAAAAATATTGAATATGTATAAATATTATATGATATACATATTTGTGGTTTTAAAATTTAACTTTTTCGTAGATAAATTGTCTTTTTGGCCTTAAAATTTATCAAATAATTATACTTTTAGTTTAAATCAGTGGGTAGAATATTATTATGTTTTTTAGAAAATTAATTTATGAAACTTTCAATTAACCGACTATATTTTTAGTTGAAACCTGATACTTTTTAGTTGAAAATTTGTATTTCAGTAGAACATTAATCCTTTCGGTTAGAAAATCATGCTTAACAATTTAGCTACATTGTAAATAATTTAACTATTGTGTTAAAAACTCGCCGTTTTAGCTTAAAAAATCATATAGTTTATTTTAAATAAAATTAAACAGTTCCTTTGATAATCAGCTATGTAGTTAAAATTTACATTTTTGTTGTAAAATCATATGTTTGGTTCTAAAATCTCATTTTTTTGCAGATAATTCGTCTCTTGGCTTTAAAATTCATTAATTATTTAATTTGCTTTAATTAAATTCATCTTTTAGTGCCTATTCAAGATTCACTTCCCAAACGGCCCTATGGTCTTGTAAAATGCGGATTTTTAATAAATATCGTACATCACTCATATCTGCGAACTTATCTCTGCAGGTTCAAAGTTCAGCTATTTTTTTACATTTCAAAATGGTAACGAAAACGATAACTACAATCTTCTGAAGGTAGCTTACCCTTCCCTAATATTGAATAAAATTTGATGAAATATAATACTCCTCGCAGTACATTTCAGAATTGAGAAGTTTATAACTGTCGAGAAAAAAGCAAGAAAAATATATTGCCTGCCAAGACTTTTATGAGCACGTCATATCTTTCACATAAAATATAGAAGCATACCAGCCTCCCTTAACATCTCGTAAATCCGAATTGCACTCATTGTACCTAATTCTAATGGACGTATAATCTGCTTCTCGCTCTTCAGACTCCCCCAAATCTATTCTATCTTCTTCATGGAAATCGTTGAATAATAAATTCCTTTCAAGAAAAGTATATATACCACAGAGTACTGAAATCGATTCAGATGTACGATCGATCGTAAAAAATTGTCCGCAAAAAAATTTACTTCGAGCTGGGAACATGTTTTCAGTCCAAGGATATTATAACCACCCTGCGCTATTTGAATGGAATGGGAAAATATCGACTATTTTACCGTGGAATTTTTTTTATGGTGAAAAGATTTAAGAAGAAAATTGCTACTAAAAAAGATAAAAGGGAATGTAAAAGTCAATTTTGAAAACTTAAGTACTATTTTTCAGTACAAATTGGCTCTCTTATATTTTAAAAATACCAGAAAAATTATTGGACCCTGACTTGAAAAAGAAAAAAATTCTAAGGCAAAATCCTCTATATTCCTAACGCTGGAATTTTTTTATCAATTCTGTTTTTATCAAGATTCTCTTTATGGAGACCGGCTGTTATAGTATATTATGCACCAAGGTGAATATGATATTTTTTATAATAAACAGACGATTTTTGACATTTCATGACATTCATTATGGTAAATTACCATAAATTTCCCAAATTCAATTTTAAAATTTCTACAAATTTCCGGAAAATTATGCGAATTCTCGGTTATTTATGGTAATTTTACAAGACAATAGGGTAATTTACCATAAACTACCCAAAATGTAACTTTAAACATTTTTGTAAAATTACGGAAATTTATTAAACTTTTTGTAATTTATCGTAAAATACCATAAATTATCAAACATAAGATTTAAAAATGTCTACAAATTTGCAGAAGTTTATGGGAATTTCTGGTAATTTATGATAACTTTACATGTGCAAACGGTAAAATACCCAAAAGTAAATTAAAATTTATTTTTTAATTTTTGGCAATTTATGGTAACTTGCAATAAATTTACCTATAAAATTACCATAAATAATCATGAAGTTTTTTGTAATTTGTGATAATATTACAGATAATTAATCGTAATATTACAGGTAATTTAATACAGTTTGCAGAAATTTATGTAAATTTGTGGCAATTTTGTGTAATTTATAGTAATATTACAGGTAATTTATGGTAACTTACTATAAATTTCCCGAACATCAATTTAAAAGTGTCTATGATTTTCCAGAAATTTATTAAAATTTTTGGTTATATATGGTATAAATACCCAAAATCTAATTTTGAACATTTTTGTAAAATTAAGGAAATTTAAGAAATTTTTTGTAACCTATGACAATGTCACTGTTGATTTATCACAAATTACCATAAACTTAAAAAAAATATTTAAAAATGTCTACAAATGCGCAGAAGTTTATGGGGATTCTCGTTAATTTATGGTAATTTTACACGTAAATATGGTAAAATACCCTAAGTTAAATTAAAAATTTTTTTTATAAATTTTAAGTAATTTATAGTATTATTACAGGTAACTCATGGTACCTTGCCATAACTTTCCCGAAAATAAATTTTTAAATTTTTATAAATTTCGGGAAATTTATGCGAATTTTCGGTTATAATGGTAATTTTACAGGTCAATAGAAAAAATTCCCATAAAATACCCCAAATGTAATTTTTAAATTTTTTCTAGAATTACGAAAATTTATAAAAAAAATTTAATTTATGATAATATAACAGGTAATTTATCTCAAATTATCATAGATTGCCAAAAATAAGATTTAGAAATTTCGACAAGTCTGCAGAAATTTATAAGAATTTTCGACAGTTTAGGTAATTTTAAATGTAAATCAGGTAAAATACCCAAAATTTAATTAAATTTTTTTTTTATAAATGTTTGTTAAAAATAGTAATATTACAGGTAATTTATGATAACTTATCATAAATTTCCCGAAATTAAAATTTAAAATGTCTATAAATTTACGAAAACATATGCGAATTGTCGGTTATTTATGGTAATTTTACAGGTCAATAGGATAAATTCCCATAAAATACCCAAATTGTATTTTGAAACATTTTTGTAAAATTACGGACATTTACTAAATTTTTTGTAATTTATGATAATATTACAGGTAATTTATCGTAAATTACCATAAGTTGCAAAAAATAAGATTTAGAAATGTCTACAAATTTTCAGAAATGTATGGAAATTTTTGGCAATTTTTGGAAGTTTTACATTTAAATATGGTAAAATACCTAAAATTCAATTAAAAATTTTGTTATACATTTTTTGGTAATTAGGCGTCACATTGCAGGTAATTTATGATACCTTACAATCAATTTCCCGAAACCCAATTTAAAAATGTCTATAAATTTCTGGAAATTTATCGAAATTTTCGGTTATTTATGATAATTTTATAGGTAAATAGGTTAAATTACCGTAAATTACCCAAAATGTAATTTTGAAAATTTTTGTAAAATTACGGAAGTTTAAAAAATTTTTTTATAACTTAAGATAGTATTACAGGTAATTTATCGCAAATTACCACAAACTGCCAAAAATTAGATTTAAATATGTCTACGAATTTGCAGAAATGTATGGTAAGTTTCGGTAATTTATGGTAATATTACATACAAACATGGTAAAATACCCTAAACTCAATTTCAAAATTTTTTATAAATTTTTGGTCATTCATAGTAATATTACATTTATGGTAATTTTAAAAGAAAATATGGTAAATTACCTTAATCTACTTCAAATATAATTGTAAACATTTTTATAAATTGCCGAAAATTTACGAAATTGCGGGTAATTTAAATAGTTTTACAGGTAATTTATGGTAAATAATCATAAATGGCCAAAAATTGAATTTAAATTTTTGTAAATTTTCTGTTAATAATTGTAATTTTACAGGTAAATGTGTTGAATTACCATAAACAACCAAAAAATTCATTTTTAAACATTTTTGTAAATTTCGAGAAATAATTGGTAATTTGTGGTAGTAATGCAGGTAATTTATGATAACCTAATATTAATTGCCCTAAATTCAATTAAAAAATTTCTATAAATTTTTGGAAATTATGGACATTTTGGGTCATTAATGGTAATTTTACAGGTAAATATGGTAAAATTACCATAAGCTACTTAAATTTCAATTTTAAACATTTATGGTAATATTACAGGTAATTTATGGTAGCTTACCATAAATTGCACTAAATTCAATTTAAAAAATTCTATAAATTTCCGGAGATATATGGAAATTTTTAGTGATTTATGGTAATGTTACAGGTAAAATATCGTAACATTACACGTAACTGATCGCAAATGACCATAAATTTCCCGAAATTCGAGTATAAAATTTCTGCAAATTTCCGGGAATTTATGGGACCCAAAATTCAATTTTAAACATTTTTATACATTTTTGGTAATTTATAGTAATATTAGAAGTAATTTATAATAATATTCGATGTAAGTTATGGTAACTTACCATAAATTTCCCGAAATTCAATTTGAAATTGGCTATAAATTTCCCGAGATTTATGGAAACTTTCAGTCATTAATGTTAATTTCAAAAATGAATTTGGTAAATTACCATAAACTACCCTAAATCTAATTATAAACACTTTTATAAATTACCGGAAATTTACGAAATTTTGGCTAATTTATAATTGTATTGCAGGTAATTTATGGTAACTAATCATAAATTTCCAGAAATTGAATTTA
>JAAAKG020199392.1:0-23727 GCA_010014905.2 Druon quercuslanigerum | reverse complement strand
AAAATCCCTTGTTCTTGTGGCAAAGTCTATATTGGAGAAACCGGGAGAGCGGTGAGCCAACGTATAAAGGAACATAAGAGTAAAGTCAGACTAAAACATTTTACGCAATCAGCACTAGCTGAACACCATATCGAAAAAAGGACATAACATTTAATTTGATAAAACAAACGTCATCGCTGAAACACACCATATTTTTCTAAGAAAACATAGAGAAGCAATCGAAATCTTAAAGCACCCTAATAACATCAATAGGTACAACGGTTATAATGCCAATCCGATTTGGCTCTCCGTCCTCCTGGATTTTTTAAATAAGACTTGATTGGCCAATTAGGTGCGGCAATTTTCGCTTTTTAATTAAATTATGATTTTTTGTGCAAAAATTTTTAGGGGTAGTTACCCTCTTTAATTCTCTTTTTTCATAAAAATATATAAACACCTTCATCCTCTTTTTTGTGTGCAAGAATTATTTTCTTTGGATTTTTTAAATCGATTTTAGACCTAAATAATGTTTTGATTAATGTTGGATGGACTCTATTCTATTTCCTTCGTTACTAAACTATCTTCTTAATTGTCTTTCTCCATGGAAAGTATATATTATCATACATTCAAAATAAAAAAAGTTTAGGGGTAGCCGCCCCCGTTAAGTTAAGAAAATTTTCGTCTTAACACAAACGTTTTTTGTCTCAAGTGCAAAATATATATTTTTTTATTTTTCTCCTATGAGTATACAAAATATAATTTTAAAAACATTTTTTGCGTAATAATTCAGCAATTTTCAGCGTATTTGACAATATTTAGGTGTGGTTTACCCCCACGTCATTTGTCATTCATGTTTTGGATGCATACTATTGTACTTTCTTCGTTCTAAAACTATTTTCCCAATTCACTTTGTGTATGGAAATTATATATTATCATAGAAACAAAATAAAAGGTGTTAAGGGGTATTTACTCCCATTAAATTAAAAAAAAACATTTTTTCTAAGCCAAACTTTATTTTTGTCTCAAGTGCAAAATATATATTTTTTAATTTTTCTCCTACAAATTTAGCCACTTTCAGTACATTTAAAAATATTTAGGGGTGGTTCACCCCTGCCTAATTTTTTATTCATGTTAGATGGACTCTGTTTCACTTCCTTCGTTACAAAACTAATTTCCCAATTTTGTTGTGCTTTGAAAATATATCTTATCATAGGCACAAAATAAAAAGGTTTAGGGGTTCCCACCCCCATTAATTTTCTTTTAAAATTTTTCTAGCGAAACACTTCAACTCTATTTTTGTCTCATGTGGAGATATATTTTTATAAATTTTGTCCTGCGAATTTGAACTCTTTTAGCACAACTTTGAATAAATTTAGGGGCGGTTTACCCCCTTTATTTCCCTTTTCTTTTTTTTTTAGAAAATCAAGTCATTCCTCTTTCATCGCGAGGAAGCTTTTTCAGTAGGTTTGATCGAAATCCATTTGGTTTTTGTACACAAAACTATACAATCGGCAGTTGGGACCCCTATCTTTAAAAGGCTGTTTCACCCCCTTAAAATGTTTTTCCGCTAATAAAAAAATTACGTGTAGCTTAGTTTTTCGAGCATTACAACATGTATCAGGGATAATCAAATCGGCAAGGGACACCTCGAGTACCTTCCTTGTAAGGATCACCACACAGTTACGATGCACAGTAGGGTAAAATAATTTTAAAATGTTCAATGCTTGATGAATAACTATATAACTTTATTTAAACATAAAGTTACTACAAATGATATAAGTGTAATTAATTAATAAATATTCGCAAAGATTAAATTGATAGTTTATCATAAATTAGCAATTTATTATCAAAAATTTCGTTTTTAAATTAAAATTTTAGTTAATCTTATTTTTATCTGCATTTCGGCTAAAGTATTTGGAGGCTTTCAAAATTGAGAAATACATTACACATTCAAGCATAGTACTTAAGATCGATACACTTACAACATATAAATGTACTTGGATTAAAATATAAATTTAGAAGTAGCGAGAAGTTACCTGAATTCATGTAAAGTTTATTTTAATTTAGCAAAATTTATTATAAAATTCTTTAATTTAGATATTTACGTTGAGTATATTATTCTTAAGTACTCTTATTTATTGTATAAACAATAAAAGTTTTAGTATTTTAACGTTAAATCAAGTAACAAGAATTTTTAAGTAATATATCCTTAAAATTAAATAATTTAAAGGTCGAAACCAACTACATTCTGTGAAACTGAAATAAAGCATTTAAAATTGTACAAAACTAAATTGAACTACGTGACATATAAATTTATCAAAATACACGTGTTCAAACTTGATACGTCCAATTTTACAATTTCATGGCGAAAATCTTTAGGAATCAATAAGATTGAATTAAACATTTCAAACTCAATATTTGGAAAGTATTACAATACAACTTTAAAATTTTTCCTTGGTTTTCAGAATCAAACTTTTTTTTAAAAACATAAATTTAATCCCTTTAATAGTCCTAAATCTTAAAATTAAAAAAAATCAAAATATATTTAAAATAATAAAGGAAGGGCACCAGTTTCTAGTGCAGTATTTTAAAGTTAGCAAGAAACAAAATTCTGGATAGAAATATGAAAATTAAAGATGTGTACAGTGGTACCATCCTACGTTGAATCAATTCATAATTCATGAAAAAGTAAAACAAGGAAACTTAAAATTTCGAAAATGAAATTCAAACTCAAATATTGACCTACAATTTAAAATGATCAGACTGAAAGTTCTGGGAACGTGATGTACTTATGTTTACACTTTTATTCTCTCACAATTGTTATTTTATGAAGCTATTAATAACAACTAACATTTCGAAACGACATCTAAATCCTCATCTTTAATTTTTATTTTATTTAAGGCTTATCAGTATAATTTTATGTTATTTAATATTTGTTCCCAGTACTAAATGACTCTTCTGTAAATATTAAATACAGCTTAAATACGGGTACTTTATATAGATATATAGTCAGTCGACGAGCGAAAGTTTTTGTACGAAATACCCTACCTCGGTTGCTTCTGCAAACTTCTCGAGCGAGATGTTGACTTTGTACCGTGAGACTATCGTATCCACGAACGTTAATGCGCTAAGACGATATGACGAGAGAAATAAGATACCATGAGTAGAAATGGAAAAGTGATATTTTGAATTTCACGTGAACATTTCAAATAAAAAAAAGTAAATAAAAGGAAAAAGTACATGAAATCGCACTTTGAAAACTTCGAAAATTGTGAATTGAAATCACAGGAAAACCTGACATATCGAAATTTAAACTTCAAATTTTCTATTTTGAGCTATAACTTCATAAGGCTGACACAATGTTTTTCCTTGATAGAAGTGTTTCTTTAGATTTACCTTTTTCTCACTCCTGCTCATAAAAGCTTAAAAAACTTTCTTGGACGAGCAAAAAATGATTATCAAAACGTAGGCGCTTTTAGAAATAGATCAATTTTTAACACAAAAAAAGATAATTTTTTTAAACAAAAATAGAAGTTTGATTTTTAATATTAAGGAATATAGTTTTTAACTAAACAATAAGAAATGTTCAAGGAAATAGATAAATTTTCAGCTACAAAAATGATTTTTTAACATAGCACAATTAAGCTCCGAAGTAGAGCTTCCCGATATAGTCATTCCGAGAATTTACGCAGCACCACAGGTAAGAGTAAAATGAGCTGCGCCGGGTGTGTGGTGGTCACTCAGGCGTGAACAAACAAATCCGTTTACATCCGGAGCCGTACTATGTCGGGGTTTTCCCCGCCCACCATCAGGTTTTAATGTACTTCAAATTTAAACTTATAAAAAGAATTAAAAAAAAAGATTATATCTTTCCCAAAAATAAGAAATTTTAACAAAACAAATAAATGTTTATCCATAAATAAAATAATCAAATTTTCAGCCACAAAAAATAATTTTCATTAGAAAAAAAGTATCAGAGGAAGTTTTCAGACCAAGTTGTAAATGTCAACCCTAAAGGTGAATTTTTATAAAAACATGTTATCATAAAATTCTTTAATTAGGATATTTACGTTTAGTGTATTATTCTTTTATTATTATTATTTATATATTTATTATTTATTCTTTTATCACTCTTTCAGTGTATCATTCTTTTATGCTAACCAAAAATTGTTGGATTTTTAACTCAAAAGGCCGAATTTTCAATCAAAAGAACGACAATCTAACAAAATGGTTGGATTGAAAAAAAATTAAGTTTTTAAATACCTAATACAATTTTCAATCAAAGAAGATAAAATCCCAACCAAACAAATAATAGTTAACTTTTGAACGAACAGAAATTAACTTTTATCCAAATATAGCTGGATTTTCAAAGAAAGGATGAAGTCACTTTCAAAACAGGTAAATTTTCAACTAAAATCATAAGTCTCTAACTCAAATATGTCAATTTTTAGTTTAAAATTATATATATTAACCAAAAAAGCGACTTCTTCACAAAACAGCTGAGTTTTTATTCAAAAAGATGAAATTTCAACGAAGTAGTTCGACCAGTAAGCGAAAAGTTTAATTTCCCGCCTAAAAGATAACTTTTCTACTAGAAATCATGAACTTTTCACGAAATAAATAAATTTTTTAAACAAATATTTAAATTTTTAACTAAAAAAATATTGTTCCTTTAACTAAAATTTTTAAATATTTTACTGAAAAGCATAAGCTATCTAATACAAAATTAAATACTTAAATTTATAGACCAAGAAACTGAAGTTTAGCCCCAAACAATTTTTTTTTACAAAATAGTTAAACTAAACTAAAGGAAATAAATTTTAAATTGATAATGCAATAGTTAAATTTTTAGTTGAAAAAATTATTGTTTAAGAACAAGAAATAATTTTTAAAAAACTCGTTACATTTTCAACTGTAAAGATGATTTTTTAACAAAAACATCTTAATTTAACTGCAAAAATTAATTTTTAACAAAGTAATAAACTTATATCCATCCAGGTGAATTTAAAATAAAGCAAAATGAATTTTCACTTAAAAAATACTAATCTTGAATAAAACCGTTGCATTTGCAGCTGAAAAGAATGACTTCCTAACAAAATGGTTCAATTATCAACAAAATAATAAAATTTTCAACAAAAATTATGAATAGTTACATTTTTTAGTGAAGAGAAGACTTTTTAAGTGCAATGATGAATCTTTTACTGAAGTAGTTAAATTTTAAATTTAAAAAAAAATAAGTAACTCTTTAGACAATTTTTTTTTCTAAAAGATTTTTTACATTTACACAGTTTATACGTTTGTTGAAACTTAATGATTTTTATTTTTTTTAAACATGTACAATTTTTTCAAAAGCTCTGTTTTTAGTTTTCAAAAGAAAAAAAACTCGACAGTTTCTACCCATGAAAATTTATGGCAGGAAATGTACGCAAAATGAAAGAGATTTACAAAAAAAAGTACGGTATTTGCATCAAAAATTTTTGTTGGAGGTTTTGGGGTTCGAATGCGAAAAGTACACAAATTTGCATATCTTAAAAAAAAATGTTTAATCAAAGAAAAATATTTATCGGGTCTCAATAAAAAAAACTTTTTGCATGCAAAGACATTTATTTGAGTCAAAGAAATAGCTTTTAGTTTCAATGAACATTTTTCTATAAACTGCCCAGATTTTCCTCTTTTTAGTGCTAATTTTTGAGGTAATAAGAAAATTTACTATAAATAAACAATATTTTTAATTCAAGACAAATATTTTTCTAGGTGCTGCTTAAGTCTTCCTCATCGGTTCCGTGTAAATAGCTTCAATAATTAATAATAAATACATTCTAAAATTAGCTTCATTTATGCCAATCTTTAATTAAGCCCGTATAAGAAACGAAAATTATTTATTTAATTAATCAAAGATGCATGATATTTAAATATATTTCAACAAATAGGTTATTACTGCTCTACTTAAGTTTAATATGAAAATTAAAATAATTAATAAATTATAATATTATTAAGTGCGTGAATTATTTAAATGAAAATAAGCATTTCCATTATAAAAATCTATAGCATGCATTTATATTGAAAACATAATATATTCTCACAAACTTAATCTTATTAAGGTAAAGGTTAGTGCAACGATTAGCTTATATGAACTGAGTTCTGTTTTGTCACTTTTTGAAAATATAATAGAGTCTGTGTTTTTATTCCCTGTGGAAATTAATTTAAAGCAGTTTTCAGAATAACTTCAAATACCGAAAAAGACAGCAAACAATATTTTAGGATATGTAATGTAGATCATAAAGAATTGATTTCAAAAAGATCAAATTTACCTTTTTTTCCTTTTTAACTTATATTTTTTTGATTCTAGGTCTATTATTTGCAGATATTTTCCAAAATAATCATATTTCACGAATTCTGCTTTAGAGTTTAGAAATTTTGATTTATCTTACAGAAATATTTCGGATTTGACCAATCCTGCGTCTTTTACCAATTCTCGCATTTGCTACGCTAAAAAAACGTTTTTAGGGAGGGTTTCGGTATAGGTGACTACATTTGCTCGTATCAAATCAAATTTGCTTAAAAAAAAATCTTTTTGTTTCAATATTCAACTATTTTTGCTAAAATTCAAGTGGATAAAAGGTAGTTTTTTGTTGAAAACTATATCCTTAAACTAAACCAAAAAATTCACCTAATTGGCTTTAAAATTCAATAATAGTGTACAAAATTATCTACTGCATTTTTGGTTGAAAATTGATCTGTTTTGACTCAAAAATGTAACTATTTATTTTTAAATTTTTAGGGATGAAAAAATATAAACACAGTGAACTAAGTTAAATGTTATAGTCTGATGTTGAATATTTATGTATTTTGTTGAAAATGTATATGTTTCGTACTAAATTTGTATTTTGGTAGAAAATCATTTATTTGAGCAAAGATGAAGCCTTTAGTTAAAAATTAATATTTTTTAGTTGTGGCTTCATGTACTGCGTAAATTTTTAATTCTTTTGTTTTCAGAGCAAAGTTTTTTACTTTCTCATAGAGGAAGCTTTGTAATAGTAAAATTTAAAAAAAAATTACCAATTTATAAATGTCTAATAGAATGTTCTTAGCAATTATCCGTGTGATTTTTTTTGTATCTGTCTGTAGGATATTTGGATTTTTAAATTTCTCACTTTTTTGCGAACAGGATAACATGAACAGTTACAGGTAAATTCGTAAAATTTGGAAGGCTAATTTTCAAACTAATATTTTGAAGCTTGCCGAAGGATTTCTCCAAATATCTGTTTCATTTTTTAGCATCTTATAGTATTTTAAAAACTGGTTTTATGTAGTGAAATTTTTTTATTAACGTAACTCAAAGTTAATTCAAGAATATGAAGGATTCCTTAATTCCAGGCATCTTGATTGATCTATAATATTAATGCATTGTATTACAGACGAAGGAAGTTCTTACCTTTTACATTATTTTAAAAATCAATTTTTATTGTAAAAATTTTTGTCATTCTCTTGATTTAAAGTCAATGTGAGAACAGAAAAAATGTTATTGGAGAGCAAGGAAGTTATGGGAATGCATAATACTAAAAAAAAACGATTTTTTAAAGACAAACTTTTTCTCTAACATGATTTGAAATTCAATTAGGAACGAAAAAGATTCCTTCGCTCAAGACTAATCGATTGACTTACTTATTGATACATTGTATTAAAAAGCACAGAAGATATAGAAATGCATTATATTTGAAAAAAAGTTTTTTTATGAAAAAGCTTTTTTCATTAACATAAATCGAAATTCATGCAAGAACGAAAGAGATTCTTTGATTCGAGACAAATCGAGTGACCGACAATGTTAATTAAATTTATTAAAAAGTAAGAAAGCTATGCTCATTTATATTATTCGAAACATGTTTCAGAGAGAAAACATTTTTTATCGATATAACTCAAATCTGATCCATAAATAGAACAAACTTTTTGGCCATAAATTTTTAAATAAAATAATTCTGACAATTTTTGTGACAAAAAATTATAAAGCTGGAAACGGTATAGGGTTTGGTAAAACTTTCTCCTGCCCTTTTTTAGGTCAAAAAATTATCATTTCTAATGCGAACTTTTATTTGTCTGATTTATCATTGCATATGAAAAATTGTTTATATTATTTTTTAAATTTGTATATTTTGTAAATTTCTATTTTTGAATTGATTAAAATGAAAACTTTATTTGGTCTATTATTTAAAAAATCATAAATGTTTTCTCTGTAAGGAAGACAAAATAAATTTGGTAACAGGAAGCAATGTGCTCATGAAATGAGAACCATATAAATATAAATAAAAGCAAAGTCGAAACACTCGATATTGTATTTAGAGACAGTTTTTAATTATTTTGTAGTTAAAAATTTAATTTTGCGGTTAAAAATTAACTTTTGTAATTTACCTGTTTTGAATAAAATTTGTTCTTTTTGTGTTGTTTTTTATGTTTGGTCTCTTTTGATAAAGAGATGCAAATGTTTGGTTAAAAATTGTTGTATCTTCATGTAATTTTTGTCTTTTAGGTCCTGTCGATAAAAGATTAATATTTTTCGTCTATTAATAATGTCTTGGGTTTATGATTCAATTATCTTTGTTTAAATTAAAATAAATAATTTTTTAAAAACTTTTTCATTAGTTTGACAAGAAATAAAGGTCGACCCAATTGGCTTGAAAATTCAACAATTGTGTACAAAATTTTCCACTCCATTTTTGGTTGAAAATTGATCTGTTTTTGCTTAAAAATTCAATTATTGATTTTAAAGTTTTCAGGAATGAGAAAAATACCTTTTGGTTAAAAATAATTTTTTTGGGCAAACATAAAGCTCAAATCATGTAGCGCGTTTCTATCGCTCATACGAAAACCCACTCTAAAGTTAACGTTAATTAAAAATATTGTACTACATGATTGACTGTTTATATTTTATGGTAATTTAAACAATATTAGTTCATTTAATAAAGTTAATCAATAGGAGTTTTTTTCGTATTTTGACGATTTCGTGCATTTAAATTGATCGACTGACACTTACCGTGAGAAGAACAATATGAAGGATCATGGGACATAAGGGCGTAAATCTCAAAACTCGAATTCTACAAGAGACACAAAAAACTGTCTAACTTTGAGGAATTCAATTTTTAAAGCAGTTTTGAGATAATGCTTAACTCTATCAAATCACCAAAGAAACTTCCTGAAAAGAGCAGCCACTTCCGAAAAAAGCCCTTGCGCTTCCGTCAAAATAAAAATCCTAACGTACAAGAGTTGCATAATTTTTTATTTTAAAATTAAAAATAATTACAAAGTATTGTTGAATTATCAATAAGCTCTATCGAATTGTTCAGTTAGCAGGAAAAAATACAAAATACATCGCAATAAAAAAATGGCGTATTTTAAACAACTGATAAATCGAACTAAATTATAATCTTCTAAAGAAAGATGAGTTAGGTCGAAAGAACCGGTTTTAAATAATGTAAAGAATTTTCCGAAATTTTGTACGAAAGTTACTTTGAAATTTAGATTAAGTTGAATTCGCTGTTTCTTTCGTTTGAGTGTTTCGCTAACCGCATAAGTTGATAATACAAGACTCTAAGGAGTACTCGATTAAAACCCCTATTTTGCT
The DNA here is from genome assembly GCA_010014905.2 of Druon quercuslanigerum. Lineage (NCBI taxonomy): Eukaryota > Metazoa > Arthropoda > Insecta > Hymenoptera > Cynipidae > Druon > Druon quercuslanigerum. The sequence goes on along the minus strand of JAAAKG020199392.1, from coordinate 14,132 downwards.
CGAAAGCAGGGCACCTCTTGCCTGAGGTATTGTTTATGGAACAATGGATAGATTTTCCTCACGGGTTATAGAAAGGAAAATTTAAATTTAATGGAGAGTGCTTTGATTTATATGAACAATGAGTATAATGTAATTCGGTTTGCTATTTTACTCGCCGTATTATTATGCTAAAACCAGCTATATTTAAAGATATCTCACATAGCTTCATAGCAGCTCTGCCGTTAACAACTTTCTACAACAGTTTTTCATAGGCATCATTTCATAAAAAGTTACACTTAAAGCTTTTTTTAACCTGTGAACTTTTTTAAAGTTATTGCGTTTTAAATAGAATTTAAAAGCTACGCTTTACAGCCGGGGTCAGTACCCTCCACCCGGGTAACAGATTTTGTGACCATTCATAAAGTAGTGTGAGGAAGGGTCAAAAGAAGAATTTCATATCATACGTGGAAAATTGGTGGTTTTATTTTACAAGTAAATTATCTAAATACAGACTTTAAACTCTTTCTCCTATTTTCCTCTTCCTCTCTTTTTAAAACAATTTCTCTTTTTTTACCTGTTACTAGAAACTTCTTCTTTTCTTCTTTTTTTCGTGATTTCATTTGAATATAAACTTAAGTAATAGAACTCAATAATACAATTCAACGATGTAGAGTTTTTGATGTACTGATCAACTCTACATCATTGGAATAATTTTCAACCCTGATCAACAAAACTAACATCATTTATACAAATACAATTCAACTTTTGTCTTTAAGTTATTTTTTTAAATTGGAAAGTAGACTATTGCATTTTCAGTTCGGAACTTACATCTTTTAGTTAAAAACTCTATTGTTAGTTAAAGAATGAAGTATCGTCTTCAAAAGTCTTTTTTTCTTTAGTTAAAAATTAATTTTCTTTTTTGAAAGCCTAAATAATCGATTTTGGTACTGAAAATTTATATTTTTTGCAGAAAATAAAACTTTTTATTGATTTTTTTTTTCATTTTTTTAATGATTATTAATCATTTTTTTCTTAAAAGATTATCTTCTTTGTTAAGCGTCCATCTTATTATGGTAATATATTTTGCTGAGAATTCGTTTCTTTTTTGGTTGAAAAATGATTTTTTTAACTGAAGATTTATCTATTTCATTACTGATTAAAAAATAATAATCTTTTTCATTTAAAACGCAACCCTATAAAATAAAATTAATGTACTTTATTGAAAATTAAAAATATAACTACTTAGTTAAAGTTTGAACTACTATATTGGAACTTATTTTTATTATTTTAAATTTTTTTAGATTCTTTTTCCAATTTATTTTGATTTAAATAACAACTAATTTTTTAACTGAAAATTCTACTATTCCATTTTTGTTAAATAATGTATCGATTTTAGTTTAATATCAAACTATTTGAACAAAAATTCGTCGTTTTAGTTTGAAAATTTAAATCTTTTCATGAAAATGTTCATATTTATTTAATGAAAAATGCGTTTTTTTATTAATAATTAATCTTTCTGGTTCAGGCATTCAAATACTTTTTTTAACATTCATATTTTTAATTGAATTCTGCTGCTTTTTATTTGAAATAAAATTTTTGTTGTTCACAATATATATAATTACAGTTTTATTTGAGACTGTACCTTTTTATATTAAATTAAACTTCTTTTACTTGCAATTACAATTTTTATTTTCTTCGCTTAAAATATCAACTAGTTTTGATACTTCGTTTTTCCAATTTCATTTCATGATTCATAATTTTAGGTGAAAGTTCCACTATTTTGCTGAAAATTCAACTCTTTCGGGAAAAACTTGTCGTATTTTTTTAATTCATAGCTTTTAACAGAAATATATTTTTTTAATAAACAAAAGGCAACAGTTTCATCAGAAATTACCATGGTTTGATTAAAGATTAATATTTTTTAATTATTATTTTTTGGTTAAATTTAACCGATCCGCACTTAAATTTACTTTTTTTGTTGGAAAATTATTAATTTTTATATTTTTGTCTTTACTCGTTATATTTTTTTCCTTAAATTGAACTGTTTTTGACTCTTACTATTTTTCTTGACTTTGCTGAAACATTAAATTATTTTTTTAATTGCTTCTCGATTCTTCTTTTTTTATGATCCATAACTTTACTTCAAAGTTCAACTATTTTTTGTGAATGCTAATGTTTTGTTAATAATTTTTTTTTTTTTAATTTATGTATTCGATTGAAAATTCGTTTTTCAGCTTAAAAATTCAACTACACCAAAACCATGGTTTAGGGCCCGTTTCGGGCGCAGCGTGCAAATAGCTTTGGCCATAAATCAGGAAATTAAAACGTAACGAGTCAGTAAAAATTTAACTATTTCATCAAAAATGTGTCCCTCTTGGTTAAAACTTTAACTATTTGGTCGCAAATGCAATTATTATGCTGAGAATTAATTTTTTCTTTATTAAAAATTTATCCGTTTTTTTAAAGTCATCTTTTTATAATAAAAAATAACCAAATTTTTGAAATAAATTTTCTTAATTAAAAATTCCCCCTATTCGGCAAAAAAGCTCATGTCTCAAAATAAAACTTTTCTATGCAAATTGTACCTTTCAGCTTGATGACTTAACTCTCTCGTTGCAAATTCATTTCTTTAGATGAAAAATTAATCCTTTTTGTTCGAAATTGAACTATTTTATGGAAAATTTAATATATTTCAAGTTGAATTCACAAGCCTTTCATATTTAATTTAATGTGATACTAATACATGCATTTCATTTTCAAGAATTTATTCCATGTTCCCATTGTTTTCAGTTGAAGCATGTTAAAAAATTATTTTTTTACATTTAGTGTTTTACTTAGTACAATTATCGAATGAAACGGAAGAAAAAAATTTGACCTATAAATGGGGCGAGAGGCGTATTCGAGACGCTATCATGACGTATTCAAAACTAAAAAAAAAAGTAATAAAAGAAAGAGTTCCATAATCGCAAACTCTGTAAACTTAAAAGCCAATTTAATGGAGTGCCAGTTTTTTTTTTTTAATGAGCGGTACTGTTGAAAAGTGTTTCCAAGGAAATTTCAGATCGAATCCATCTTAGATAGCCAATCGCGGACACGAATCCGTAGAAGCTTGAAAAAAAAGTTTAAAATAAAAATCTTCGTGACACTCTCTCCCCATGGTAAAAGCACTTTCAGAGTTTCTCAAGTCGAAGTAGTAAGAAAGACTTCCTTGCAATTCACAATGGTTTTAGTTTTATAGCGAACAGCGTTAAACGGGTTTTCCAGAAAGTGCAGTCTTTCGCATTTTATCGAATGTCGCGCGTTGCCTCCAAGCTTTACAGAATCATGAAAAGCAAGCCCTAGTTTCCTCATATCTTGCCATATGAGTTATTATGGTTTCCAATGCGTATAACGTAATACGAATAGCGGTAGCAATCATATCTCGAGATCTATTTTCTCCTATAACCTATTCACCAGGCATGTTTCCATTACCTATAAAGTAGAAGAGTGCCGATCTCGCCTTTTAAGAACTGAAACTTTTTTTTATATACAAAAAAATCCCTAAAGTACCTCACTTTAAAAATTTAACAAGTAACTGTAACAGATATTAATGGCTGCCAGGCCGTCACTATTAGTAAATTTTTAAAATGAACAGATCACTTTTCTCATTTTTTATTCAATAAATTAACTGGTGAGTTAATAAATATTCTATTTTAGTCTATACTTATTTTTAAATTTTATTGAATTCTTTGAAATATTAAAGGGCAATATAATATATTTCAAAGCATCCTGATTCGCTTGAAACTTGAAGATAAGGTGCAGATTTTTTAATGCACTGTGATCGGCACAGTCACTGAAAATACTAGAAACACTGGTAACATAAGTCCAACTACTAAAAGAAAAAAATAGTGCTGTCCTGGCAATGTAAATACTGTTCAAAATATTAAAGGTAGAATACAGTTCAGTCAATGAATACAAGACTGTAGATCAGTGCAATTATAAAAAGAAAAGACAGTCCAGCTACTAAAGGCAATGTAATGGGACTGAACTGGCATTGTGAAGATTTTTAAAAATAATCAAGGCCTTTGTTGGTTGGACTGATCTTTAGTCTTGTCATAATTATATGGACAAGAAAATATCTTTGGTAATCCATAATGTTTTTTGCCCTGACTATTTTAAAAAACCTTCACATTGCCAGAGCAGTCCCATTACATTCTGCCTTTAGTAGCTGGACTGGCTTTTCTTTTGATTATTGGACAGATCTACAGTTTTATATTCAGTGACTGAACTGTCTTCCACCTCTTCCAGAGTGCGAGGCGGGAATCGAACCCGCAAGCCGACAGAGTGGGTCCAAAGCCTGCGCTTTAGCCCCCACGACCATCGTCCCACTCTATTAACTGTTATATTAATAGTAGTGATAAGAGAGTATTTTAAAATAAATGCTTTAGACATTTTTATTTCATTTAAGAACATTGATATAATTTAAAGATGAACTTAGACGGTACAATAACTCAGGTCATAAACTCTTCTCACTTTTTTAAAGAATTCCTCTGTTTTTCCTATATTTACGGGTAAAAAAACTTGTGTTAAAAGTGCGTTTCTTGCTTAAAAATTTGAAAAAATGTGCTGATTATCCGTTTTTTTTGTTAACTAAGAAATAATTTTCTTGACTAATAATAAAAAATATGACACTTTTGGTTGAAAATTGATACTTTCTGTCTGAAAATGCATGCCTTTTGCTGAAAATTCATATCTTTTTATGCAAAATTAATCTTCCTAATTGCAACTTTAACCTTTTTGGTTTATAAAAAACTGCTTGGTTGAAAATTAATCTTCTTCTGTGGCAGATTCAACAATATTGCTTTAAACTCACCTTTATTGGTAGAAGAATAACCTTCTTTTAAATTCATATTTTTTGTTAAAATTGAATCACTTTCGTAAAACATTGTACTAATCGTATAACAATTAATTATTTATGCAAAAATGTTATCAGTCTTATGAAAAATTGTTCTTTATGGGTTAGAGATTAATCTTTTTCTGAAAAGGTACCTATTCCATTTTTTTGTGAAAAATGTATTGTCTATGAGTTTATAATTCAACATGGGCAGAAAATTAATTTCACTGTAAAAAATGTTGGGAATTTTCCTAAATGTTGCTCAGGGAAAATTCCAAAATTCAGTAGGTAGATCTAGTTAAGTTAAATATTTTTCAGGCAGTTCGAAATTTCGCAGAGATGATAGGTAATTGAGAATACCATTTAAAAAATAGTCAATTTTACGCAACGTCTTGGTAATTTTCCAAGAGAACATAAGAAAATTTACACTTTTGTTACAAAAAATACTCTACAAATATCAAACCTGAGTCAAACTTCTTCTTTTATTTCATTGTTCTTTTGTATATAAAATTAATTGATTTGCTGATTATAATTTTGTAAAACAGTTACTTAGATTATATATAGTTTCTGAAATGGTTATATAATTAGAAACTTTGTATCCCAAGATTAGTATCTAATTAAAATATAATATGTAATAATATTATTTAACTATGAAGTATCATACTTAAATTATTATTGGAAAAATTCTCGAAAATTTAAACATTATTTCACAATAGCCTAGAGACGAATCACAGTCAAGCAATATTTCACAAATTTTTGTAAGTTTCCCCTACATAATGTTCGGGAAAATTCCCAAACTAATGAGTAAATTCCCATCTAGGTTGGAACTTTTCCTGACGAAATGTTGGAAAGTTTCCCAAACTCTTGGGTAAATTCCTACCATTCTTTAAAATTTTTATCTTTGAACGTTTAGGAATATTCTCAAATTGAGTGTGTGAAAAGCTTCCCAAACTTTTTGGGAGAATTTCCTACAAAATTTTTACAGTGTTAGTTTATGTTTATCTTTTTTAGGTAAAAAATTAAATATTTGTTTCAAAATTAATCTTTCTTTTTTGGAAAGTAATTTGTTTGATGACAATTTTTCTTTTCCAAATCAAAAGTTAATTATTTTTATAAGCATTCGATTTTCTAGCTTAAAAAATGAACTATTTTTCTAGACAATCAATGTTTTTTGCTGAAAATTCATTTTTACAGGTTAAAAATTCAACGACTTGGTAGATCTTTTTTGTCAAAAGTTTAACTGATCTGCATAAAATTCATTCTTTTTGATTGGATATTCACTTTGTATAGTAACAAGTCATTTTTTTGGGTTGAGAATTCATAGTTTAACAAATCTAGTATGTTTGTTCCCGTTTTCGAGATGCATCGATCTATCTGTTGTTAAACCTTTTATGACACACCAGTATCGATTTATGAAGTCTGAAAAAAGTAGTGCATTTTGTTAATACGAGATAATTTTTGGTCAAATATTAGGAGTGCTTCAGTACTGTATTTGAAATATTTTTGTTCGTGTCTCCGTGACATGTCGAATGGTCTGCTAGGCTACACTCTGTGATACTTTATAATCTAGAAGTATCAATTTAGGAATTTCAAAAATATGAAATTTTTCTTTACGATATCAGGCAATCTTTTTTTAATATTGGGAATAAAAGAGCAATGCATATATAATATTTGTTTGCGTCTTTGAGACTCCTCGATTATCCAGTTGAAGAAATTAGTATGACCAAATCTAATCCACCACTATTGCTTTTAAATTCATTCAGAAAATTAGTTAACTTTTTTATAAAATGATTCTTTGGTCGTTTGCGTCTTGGAGATGCGTTAAATAATCTGTAGAAGAAGTATCGATGACCATTTCTGATTATTTAATAATTATTTATACAGTTAAAAAATATCATATTGCTTTTGTAAAGGTTTTTCAAAAATAAACCAGGTGGAAAAATTATGTATAATTTATACATATAGTGTGAAGCTTGATATCTAAAATTTATTTGTTTCAAACGAAAAATCTAAAAAACAAATTAATATTATATATAATATTTTAATTGTTGATCTTAGGTTTATTGACCAGGGAATATTTAATTATTAATTTTAGATGTTAATTTTGTTTTTCTACTGTCTATATCAATATTTTAATAATATTGATATAGACCAGTAGACAAACAAAATTAACATCTAAAATTAATTATAAATAATACTTCACACTATACATAAACTATATATATAATATTTCCGCCTGAACAAAAGTTTTTTTTTGCTGGAGAAAAACAGTTTGAAAGCCAAAACTTTGATGATCCGAAAGAACAAGTAAATAATTAGTGAAAGAGATTTATTTACTTGATAAAATTATACTCTCTGAGTAGACTAAATTTTTATGATGATTTCGAAAACACATTTTTTCCTTTTTAGATTACAAATTGGCAAGTGATTGTAAAAATTCTGGTTATAAAGCTAGTATTAAATATTGCTAATTACAAAAAATACTATAAAAAAACTTTTTCTTCTAAGCCCAGTCATTATCTCCCATTATTCAGTTCGTACTGGTATCCAACTGGTACTCATTTCTCCCATATAATCACGCCACAATTATCAGATTACCGATAGTAATTTCAAGAATTGTCAACGTCAGTTAAATTGCAGATTCATGTCTTGTCAAATTGTGCTTGGGGCGTAAGTGTCTTTCCGTGAATGGCCGTGTGTCGCAATCTGCGGTGAGATTATTAGCATAATTAGGGAGGGTATCGAGGAATGCACTTGAAACCTTGGCGCGTTACTAACTGATATGTTGCCCTCTGGGGCACGAGGGCTTCCTAATGCCATTACTTGCCGCCTGATAGCCTCCAGACATCCTCCTGTTAGGTTCCTATCCATTTTCCCATTCCTTTGCCGTCTACCGATTCAGCCTTCTTGTTCATCTTCTTTTTCTCTTCCCTTCACCTCTGTTCACCACCCCTTCTACATACGGCTGAGAGCACGCTTCGAAAGAAGGAAAAAAAATTGTCCGAAACACGAGAGGAACGAGAAACCAAATCGAATGTAACAATACTACCATTCTCTAGAGGCGGGTACCCACCTATGGTTGTAGAGATTTCATTCAGGTCAATAGAATGGAAATTCACTTGTCGAAAAAGAGATTATGGTATATTAAGTAGTGAATGTTATTTCTTAATTATTATTTAATCTCTAGCAAAAAATTTCCAGTACATAAGGTCAAAGATAAAAAAAGATTGGATTTAAAAATTGGCAACGTTTCGGACTCTGTGCGATTCATGGTCTAGTCTGGTAAGAAACTGTATAATATATAATGAGATGCCCCAAAGCAGGCATCATTCCACAACATTTAGAAAATTATAACAGGTTTGAAAATCCTACATTTTATGGTCCTTTAACGAAACTAGAGTTAATAGACTTTCCAAAGTAGTTAGAATCCAAATTCTAAAGATCAGAGATATACATTGTGAAATGTTTGACAGTAACCAACAAACTTTTAGCTGTCTTGCTAATATTTGATATTCTACCAGGTTTAAAAGAAAATGAGATCATCCATAATTTATTTACACTGGAAAAATTACGAACAGACTTTTAAATTGAAATTCAAATAAGAAAACAGAACTCACGTGCTGCTCTATATTGAAGGCTAACTTCGAGAGAAAGAGATAAGAACATGAATTAACCTATACTCAAAAGAACAGTGTCATAGTAACAGTCAGAAATTAAAAGTTCCTTAAATTACAAATTATACAGATTATATAGAGTCGAGGTAAGAATTATTAGTGATATAATTAATTTAAATAAATTGCGAAGCACAAACACTAGAAATAGTGATCTTAAATTAATGAATCTAATATAATGTTCCCAACCAAACTGATGCCCAGTTATTACCTGATGTTTCGCTATAACTTTATAGTTATTTGTATTTTGTCTAAATACGACGCTCACCCATTCGTTTACAAGATAAAAAGTATTTTATATCAAAATAAATACGTTGAAAAATATATAGCTAGTAATTAAAAATTCAAAAATGTCTTTTTTCTAAATTCGCAATCGTTTGTTTGCGAAATGAAATATATACTGATCGAAAGCATGAAGCTCATAGGAAATGCAAGAATTGGGTCGTCTATTTTTTGACAATCATAACTACTGAGTTGGCTGGTATAAAGAGGTAAGTCGATACTATTACATTGCATCAATCTGTTTACGCAATAAACCTCATATCAAAATAAGATAACTTTATTGCGAACACGATGATATAAGGTTGTCTGCGAAAATCTGTTTTAATTTTATCATCAATGTATGTTTGAAAAAATTTTCTTGGATAATTATTGAACGACAGAATATTTTTGTTAAAATTGGTATTTGACTTGTAAAAAAATTAATAGGATAGTTTAAATGATGCGACTGCTACATATTTTACAATAGCTTATTTGTGCTGAATGGGATGGTTGAAAAGAATATTAATATATCTCCATGAATAAGTACCTTTTCTGTACCAATCCATGATAATATATACATCGTCATTTATAACAAACTTGACATTTAAAAAAGACATGGAATTATTATTTTCTACTTCATGTGCAAATTTAAGTTTAGGGTGGTAAGAATTACAGTGCCGAAAAACATAATATAGTTTATCTTTCGGTGAAATAATAAAAGTGTGGTCAACGTACCTAAAATATGTCACAAAACCCTTCTCCTGAAGATTATCTTTTTAGTTATAAATTTGATTATCAGTTTGAAAATTTAGAAATTAGCTTAAAAATATATCCTTTTTAGCAACAAATTCATCTTTTTTTTTCATTCGTCTCTTTGGGTCCGTGTAAAAACTATTTTTTCTGAAAAATTTAATTTTTATTTTACAAGTTCATATCTTTATTAGAAAAAAGCATCTTTTTTGATAAAGATGCAACCGTTTTGTTAAAAATTCAACAATTTCCTAGAAAATTTACTTTTTGTTTAAAATTCGTATGTTATAGTTCAAAAGTCAATTAAAATGTCGTTGTCTAGAAATTCAACTCTTTTCTTCTTTAAATTCGTATTTTGATTTAAAAATTTACCTGCATTTGTAGTATTATCATTAATCTTGTACAAAAATGCAACTACTTGGTAGAGAATTCAACAATTAAAAAAAATTATCTCTTTGTTAAAGATTCGTCTTTTTGTATGGAAAATTTTTTTTTTTTTAGAAACTTATTTTTTGTTTAAAAATTCATATTATGATCGTGAAATTTTAACTGAAAACTTTTTTAACAGAAAATTCAACTATTTCTTTAACTTATCTTTTTTTTTTAAATTCATCTGCTTTTAAATAAATTTCATTTTTTATGAGAATTCTACGTTTTAATTCAAAATGATTCTTGTTTGCTTGAGTATTTAACTATTTTGTTGGAAATATTTAGTTTAATCAGTCCTTGATTAAAATTTTAACCATTGAAATTGAAATTTAATATTTTATGATTGGAAATTAAACTGTTGGGGTAAAAGTTAAACTACATTGTTAAACAGTTTTTTTTATTGAAGGAATGTCTTTAGTTAAGATTTTATTTATTTAGATAAACTTTTATTTCTTTTCTTTGATTGAAATAGAAACTATGACACTTTTTTGCTGGGAATTTTCTATGTTAAAGGTATTGCAAAAATAAAATGCTAGTATTTGAATATTAATGATAAAGGGAAATGAAAAATTAGACCAGGAAATATCAGAGAATTTTGAATTAGTATGAATGGAAAAAGATCTCTTATTTGCACCCTTATAATTTAAAAAGTAATCAGCCTGATATAATTATCAGTGAACTTTCATTTATTCAAATTTGGAAACAGAGTGAGAGATGGGGTGGGGCGGATATGATTTTACTCAATCTGTGTAATCTCAAATGATAAAGATTAATGCTTTGTTGGTTTTTTAATGCAGGGAGAGATTCAATTATCCCTGTGTACGAAATTCTTTTCTCATCGATCTCTGTCAAGCATGCTTGTCACATATAATACATTAAGGCACAATGTACCTTGTAATATAATACGCCAACAATGCTGGGTAATCTAATATGGATCTCGAAAGATTAAATTGTGTTATTTTTCACAGATGCCTTGTGAAACTAAACCACTGCTATTGGATATGTTGAACCAGAAGAAAGAAGCTGATATAAATTGATAATACAATTTGTGTTTGTTGCCATGTGCAAATATTATCAATCCTGCCGACAGAATATAGAAAGGAACAGACAATAGGATTTAAAATTATAAACCTGAGTAGATGAAACATTTTTCTTTTTTCAGTGAAAATATGGAGAAAAATTAAATTAAAATTTTCTACTCATTTTATTATAAACAAATCTCTTTATCAGCAGGACGTAGTTTAAACTTTTTTGTGCTTATTGTTAGTCCTATTGCCGAATGAAATTTTTGTACGATCCGGTACAATATATTAGAAAATTATCAAAGCGATTCTAAATTGTTCAGATTCATTACGCCTACCCCGAAAGGGAAACGGCTTAATGGTGTAATAATTATAATAAAAATAATAATAATAATAATTAAAGTAAATTAATTCATAGAGAAATTCATAAAAATAGAATCCCAAATAGAATAATCTGCATAATTCTGGAAAATAAAACCAAGAATCAGACGAGCATATTTGTCAAATACCATAAAATGTTCCTATTGCAATTTGAAAAAAGATCAAAATTTTCCTAAAAAAGAAAGAAAAAAAAAAGAAAAATTAATTGATTTCCTTCGGACTTTTCTTTCCTCTTTTTTATTTTTTCTCAAAAAACAAATAATTTTGTTCCTTATCTTCTTTACGAAAAGTGTTATATTTTTAAAATTACATTAATAAAATTTTATGTTGGTTGCCTTCTAATTTTCCTTTACAAACTTCGTGGTTGTATTCTTGGCTTTATTACGAGAAATTCTGCACTTTAAATGGACTATTTGACGATTCATTTGAAATATAAATTACTTATATTAGATTTTAATCTGATTTAAATTTCCTAATTTCAAAATATAATATTAGCAAAAGTAAGATCTTCATTTTAATAATAAATCAAATTCAAATGTTCTTTTAATCATTCCAGGACTAAGATTGACAAAAAATAAGTCCGAATGCCCTGAGTTAATGATCGGAGGGCGGGTTCGCTTTCTTTAAGATCATAAATATATAAAACATTTTATTACCCTAATCACACTGAGCAAAAAGATAACTTGAATTAAAGAAATGTAGTACTGAATACGTCCCGCCTTTGATACGATTAATCTTATTTCTTAGCTGACGCTTATTATATTCTTATTAATTATTTTGACTATTGTAATAATAATAATATGTAATATTCAAAAGAAACTTTGAAAAATTAAATAATCATTAAAATAAAGTGGCACAGAAATGAACAGAAATCCCTCAAAATCTATTGAAGTCTTTTGATCTCGTAAAAATCCATTACGATAAGGTGAAACAATGTAAAATGAATTTTACAGAAATTTTGGAAACAAATTAAAAGTTTATATTTTAAAGTTCTCAAGAAAATACCGGTCAAATCTTAAAGGATGTAATATGATCTTTCAAATCATTCAAAATAGCTTGAGATACCTTTAAATCCCTTAAAATGTTTAGAATCACTAGGAATTCTTTCTAATTTTGTTCAGATTTCAGCGGAGATAGAGACATTTTTTTCACAATCTTAAAATTCATCAATATTTTCATAATATTGATATAGACCAGTAGACAAACAAAATTAACATGTAAAATCAACAATAAATATTTCCTGATTAAAAACCTAAGATCAACAATAAAAATTAATTTAATGTAGTCTATTTCCTCTATGCAATCGCAAGCGTAATTATTAACAAAAGGATTATTATTAGCAGAGATAGTATTCGACACAAAAAATAATTCAATAAAAAAATAATATTTTTGTAACTATGGTAATTGTAAATATAAAATAAAAATTAGGCACATTTGTCACAATGTAAAATAAAGTGCTCTTGCAAGTCTTGTTTCAGTTATTACACTGCGCCTCAGAAAAACAAGCTCGAATGGTAAAAAAACGAAACCAACGGTGGAATCCCAGAATCGCTTTTTTCATTTAAATAACAGAATAAAGTTATCCTATTTAAAAACAGGAGATGAATAAAGCGGTACCGTAAAAAACTAGATCTTTAATTGTTGCGACAGCAAGTAAAGTAGTACACTAAAAAAATTATTAGTTGAGCCAACTATTTATTTTGTGATATGTGGCACTGCTATTTTATTAGTTGTGGCGACTATTTTATCAGCTGCTGATAATAATTAAATAGACACTGAAACTAATAGAAGTTTTTTACCAACTAATAGAACATCAGTTTTAACTAATAAAATAGTAGTACCACATCTTACTATCTAAATAGTTGGCTTACCCAAGCATGTTTTCCAGTGTAAGAATAACTACTGTAATTGTTAGGAATAAAAATAGTAACCACAACCATTCATCTTGCAGCAGAATACATATTACAAACTGCCGTGCAATAAACCAGTTTTTCAGTGCCGTCTACTTGTTCTTTGCATTTTCAGTTCAATGTCTATTTCGATACCTTTCAATACCTCTTATTCAACAATCGTGTTGTTTTATTCGACAATTTATTTCCAAACTACACATTAGATGAAAGATATTGATAAATTGTAGAATCATTAAAATGTATACTGCAACATTTTCAGTATGCTAGACTACATGATGGAGCCATTATGCTCGTTCTTCACGCGATACAAGATATCGACTACCACTACCTCTAAGGGAAACGACATCGCCGTATTTTCGGATCGATCGAATGCTTCCTACTTGTATGAACGAAGAGCATGCGATTCGACAATAGGAAACAAGGGCGAATCGTATATTTCGACGCTGAAAATAGAATACCAGTATGTGAGATAAGAACGACATCTAGGAATTTTCAAATATAATTGGCATCGAAAGAGTCCTCTTATAAAATAAAAGCAATCTCGAAAATATGTTCTCTTATTGGAAAAATGGATAGCATCTGGTTTGAATTTTTGTGTCCAAAATTGAAATAAATGAAAACATGATAATCACAATCGAATAAGTTGATACTTCTTTATATGTAAAGTAAAGTATTCGAGGAGTTAATTTTAAATAGTGCGTATTCGTATGTTATTCTCAAATCTTCAACGGTTTTATGTAACACATGTTGAATACTGTATAGGAGCATAAATAGCAGGCTGATTATTATTACACCATTAAGCCGTTTCCCTTTCGGGGTAGGCGTGACTCACTCGGTAGGGAGGGGAGTAGTGTGA
>JAAAKG020199391.1:0-49496 GCA_010014905.2 Druon quercuslanigerum | reverse complement strand
CTTAAAATCCCTATTTCAATTAAACAATTTTTTAAATGATTCTGATGTTGTGAAATGGGTATCTGTTAATTTTTTCTGAAATTAGTATAAAACGTTACTAATAAATCAAATTTTTAGAAAGGAAAAAGAAAATTAAAAAAAAATAGAATAAAAATTATTTCGATGTCTAAATGAAAATGATATTTTCATGCTTTTTATGTGATGAATGCATTAATTAATAATTAGCTGATTTTTTGTACAATAATAAATAACATAAAGATGTATTTGCAATTTCTTTTAATTATTTAAAATAAATTGATTATTTACTTTAAATTTATGTAATTCAATATGTGCCATAATTAGTATAATAAAGGATTGTGAAAGTTTAATATACCTCAATTACAGATGTGAAATGAGCATCTAAATTTTAATTGCGAAATTATATGCGAATATATTTTTATTTTTACTGGAATAGTTTACAAGTTTTTAAATTACTCAAATTTTCTCACAATTTAGAATACAAATTATTTGGATGACTCACTGAAAATAATTTTAGAATACTTTTTATGATTATTATTAGCTCATTATTTTTTTACAACATTAAATAACATTGAGAATGAATAATAATTTTTGACAATTTGTCAACAAAAAATTAAATAATTATTCGAAGGTGATGTGTTTGAATATTTGAGATAATTTGTATAATAAAAGTTTATTTATTTGTACGTGAGTTTTTTAAATTAGTGTAAAACGTTATTACTAATTAAAATTTTTAGAAATTAAAGTTAATGATGTATTGTAGTTAGCTATTATTTTTCCTAAATATTCAGGCTTTTTAATAAAAATATATATTTAATGATTTTTATTAGGTTAGCTGAGTATCGGCTTGGAAAATTAATTTAAAAATTAGACATGTTGTTTTAATAATTTAGCGATGTTTTTTGATGCACTGATTTGCATAGCTAGCCGTGACATGAGTAATTAAATTAAATTTTTTTAATTATATGTCTATATTTTTAAATTCATGTCAAAATAAAAAATCTGGATTTAAATTAATTACCGTTACCCCCAAAATACAATCGTTTGATTTCTGAAAAAAGCTGGACTACTAAAATTTAGTGAAATTAAATATTGCATGAAATAAGACTTTGGCTGCTGAGAAATGCATGTCGACCACTTTTTAATACTGCATCTATTTTTTGATTTACAATTTCTAACTGAAATTTAGTGAGATTGAGAATTATATTTAATAAACCATTCGCCTGATCTCAGAAAAAATCTGGATTTAAATTAATTAGCCTTACCCCTCAACATATACTTAAGAGTCATAATGATGAGAAATCCATTTCGATCACAATTATACTTTTTTCAAGATCTCTGCGAAAATGTGGATTTAAATTAATTACTCTTACCTCTGAAATACAATCGTTGGATTTCTGCTAAAATCTGGATTGAAATTAATTAGCCTTACCCCTCAAAATACTCTTAAGATTCATAATTCTGAGAAAGGCATTTCGAACACTATTTAATCAATTATCTACTTCCACCTTTACAATTTTTAACTTAAATTTACTAAAATTGAATGCTACATTGAATGAGCCTTTATCAGGATCTATGCAATAATCTATATTTAAATTAAGTAACCTTACCCCTCAAAATACATTCAAGAGTCATAATAGTGATAAATGCATTTCGAGTATTTCTAAGTACTTCATCTATTCTCTCCTTCACAATTTCTAACTAAGATTTAGTGAAATTGAATATTATATTTAATAAACCATTCGCGAGACCTCTGCGATAGATTTGAATTAAGTAGCCTCATCCCTCAAAATACAGTCAAGAGTCATAATGCTGATAAATGGATTTCGACTACTTTTTAATACTGAATCTATTCTCTTCTTCACAATTTTTTATTTTTTATTGTAGAACAGTGTCCGGGCAGGGCCCTTTATTACAAAATAACTTATGAATTAATTGAGAAAAAAACTTAAATCTAAATCAGCTGAACGAGTATAATGGCCGCGACTGTTGAGTGAATTGAGTAACAAATTTTTAAAGTCCTGACATATCCTAGACAATGCCGAATTTGCTCTATAGTTTGTGCGATGGTGAGGTACATGGAAAAGCGTTTTTGATCGAAGAGATTCTGTTGGTGCATTTAATTTAATTTCGGAAAGTTAACAAGGACAGTCAATAGAATTTTTTAAGATATTGTGCAGGAATCGTAAATCAGCGAAAAGGAATCTAGTACAAATTTTAGGGATATTGAGTAGCGCTCTAATCCCGTCGTAGTCATGGTCTCGTCTGTTCATAGCCATACCCAGCTGTCTAGCTGCGAAACGAAGGAAACGGTTTTGAATACGTTCGAGTCTAATCTTATGGACAGCATATTGCGGAGACCAGATGACTGAGCCATATTCTATAAGTGGTCGTACTGGCGAGAAATAGAGAACCTTTAGCGCAAGTGGGTTTTTGAGTTGAGAAGCATTTCTAGTGACGAAACTCAGAGATCTGAAGGACTTTTTAGCGGCGGCAGAGACTTGGTCATCAAACATAATTTCTTATCAAGGTGTATCCCAATGTTACGCACACGTGTGACCCTGTCAAGAACCTCCCCCCTATAAGATAGTTGTACTTAGGAAACTGTATATGACTACACATTTTCTAATATTGAGTTACATCCCATTTATAGTGCACCAGTCCTGCAACCGATCAAGGTCGTGCTGCAGATTGATGCAATCTAGATGGGAGTTTATTTCCTTGTATAAGTTAAGGTCATCAGCGAAAAGCAAAAAGAAGCAAAATTTAATAAATGTACCGATGTCTTTTACGTAAAGGAGGAAAAGAGAGGTCCCAGATGCGAGCCCTGTGGTACACCAGATGAGCCTAGAAATACTTTAGAGAGTTTCCTATTAAGAAGTACTGATTGGAATCTTTCATCCAAATAGCTAGTGAGTAATGCGAGTAAGTTAGAAGTAATCCCAAAAGCTCTGAGTTTTGCCACTAGAATGACGTGGTCAGCTGTATGAAACGCTTTCGAAAAATCAGTATAAACTGCGTCGACTTGAGAGCCCAGTTCAAAGTTCTGTGTTAAATAATTCGTGTAAGTACAGAGATTAGTTACCGTAGATTTCTTTCTCATGAAGCCGTGCTGCTCCTTTATAATTGTGTTTCTCGAAGCTAGGTAAAGATGGTCAAATATAATTCTCTCAAAAACTTTTGCCATGGAATTTAGTATGGTTATTGGTCTTTAGTTTTTGACATCCATGCGGTTAGCTGATTTAAATATGGGAACAACTATACCCTTTTTTCACTCCTCAGGAAAGCAACCCTTAGCAACTAACAAGTTAAAGATTAGGTGTGGTGGAGTAACAAGCACGAAGCGACACGACTTCAGAAGAGAGGGGGGTATAACATCAGGTCCAGCCTCTTTGTTATGATCTAATTTAGAAAACTTGCACAAAATTTCATTTTTACTGATTGTTAAATTGGAGAGGTCTATAACATCATTTTGCTTGAAGTGGACATCGCTAGAAATCGGTTCTTCATAAACGGACTTAAAATGTTTAGAGAAAAGTTTAGCTATATTCTCACTAGTTTTGCGTGTTCTTCGTTGAAAAACATTTCTTTAGACAAGTTATTATCATTTCTGTTAGCATGTATGTAATTCCAAAAAGATTTGGGATTAGATATAATGGCACTTTCGGTATTTGCAAGAAAGGATTTATAACATGTATCCGAAAATTTCTTACACTGCATTCGAAGAATTGAGAATTGTTGATAATCAATCAGATTGCGAGATTGTTTGTACTTAGCGTGATCAATTTTCTTGGCAATGATACAATGTTTTATGTTACTGTCGAACCAAGGAGGATAAGACGAGAGTTTAAAAAATGTAGTGGGAACGAAGTAATTAATTGCAGTAAAAACATAAGTATAAAGAGTATCCAAACAATCATCCACAGAAGATGAAGCAAGGAGATAATCCCAATCCACTTCATTAATAAAGTGACTAACTGCCGCAGTGTTCGCTTTCTTACAATTAAATTGGACATAGTTTGGTGTGAGGTAGTTTAAATCATTATCTACTAACTAAAACTTAGAGAAATTGAATATTATACTTAATAAACCATTCGTAAGATCTCTGCAAAAATCTAGATTTAAGTTACGTAGCCTTACCCCTCAAAACACACTCAGGAGTCATAATGCTGAGAAATGCATATCGATCTCATTTTACTACTGTATTTATTTTAAACTTTACAGTTTTAAACTGAAATTTACTGAAATTGAATATTACATTGAATAGACCCTTTTCAAGATCTCTGCAAGTATCTTGATTTAAATTAATTAGCTTTAACTCTCAAAATACACTCAAGAGTCATAATGATTAGAAATGCATTTCGATCACGAATATACTTTTTTCAAGATCTCTGCTAAAATCTGTATTTAAATTAATTAGCCTTACCGCTCAAAATGAAAGCAAGAGTCATAATGCTGATAATTGCATTTCAAACACTTTTTAATACTGCATCTATTCTCTTCTTCACAATGTTCAACTGCAGTTTTCCGAATTTTATTCTGACGTTTAAGGGGGAAGGCTAATTAATTTACATTTGGATTTTTGCACAGATCTTGCTCTTAAAATGCATTTTTGAACAGGGAGTATTTGGAGGAGTAAGGTTAATTAATTTGAAACCAGATATTTGCAGAGATCTTAAGAAAATTATAATCAGTGAAATTATAAATTTCAGTAAACTTCAGTTAAAAATTGTAAAGCAGGAAGTAGATGCAGTAGTAAAAAGTTTTCGAAATGCATTTCTCATCATTATGACTCTTGAGTGTATTTTGAGAGGTAAGGCTAATTAATTTAAATCCACTTTTTTCAGAGATCTTGCAAAAGGTTTAATCAATATTGTATTTAATTTAAGTAAACTTGATTTTAAAATTCTAAAAAAGATAAAACCGATGCAGAATTAAAATCGTGATCGAAATCTATTCAACAGAAATCACGAACCATGTGTATATTTTTATGGGCAAGGTAAATTATTTTAAATCTAGATTTTTGCGCAGATCTTAAGAAAAGTCTATTCAATGTTGTATTCAGTTTCAGTAAACTTCAGTTAAAAATTGTAAAGGATAAAATTAATCAGTATTAAAAAGTGATCGAAATGCATTTATCAGCATTATGACTCTTGACTGTATTTAGAGGGGTAAGGCTAACTAATTTAAATCTATTTTTTGTACAGATCGCCAGAAAGGTCAGTTCAATTTAGTATTCAATTTCAAAAAATTTCAGAAAAAAATTTTGATGCAGATAATCGATATCGTAGCGAAAATGCAGGTAAAAAGGTATTCATTTTTGCAAAGTTTTCATTTTTAATAGATACTATTATTCTAGACTGTACTAAAATAAAGTGAGAAAGGGTCAATATGAATTTTCCAGCCTCAGCCATAAAAATCTTGGTCCGTCATTATTTTTCAGGAGCAGGCGCAAGAGTTCAGATTTTTCGAAGAAATTTGACATAGTTTCATTAAAGCCAACTTTTCAATGAAAACAAATTATGGGTAATTATTCAAACTTTTCAGTTATCTTGTACACATGTCAAGCAAGCGTCTCTCGAAGTCCCTACGCCCAGGCATCAATTTAAGAGTACCAAATTTAGGTCTGGAGATGGAAAACAAATTTAGTAACTAAAGCGATAATTAATTTATCGAAACATTTTTTATAAGGTGGTAGGTAACTTGGTGAAATGCTTAGAGTCATAATTTAGGTTCACTGGTGTCAAAAATGATTATTCAATTAGGCAATTCAGCTTATTTGGAATTTCATCGAATTGGAAGTCCTTCGTTCCCTGCCCTAGGGTTTACGTCAATCAGTCAGAATTGAGAGGCCTGATTTGAACAATGAAAAAAGCTTTCTGGAAGACGAATGCAGGACAGTAAGTTAATTAGCACATGATTAGTTTAGAGAATTGTACAAATATTGTATGCTTGTGCTTCAACCTGGTGGTAAAGTACGTTATGGGAGGAAAAAGGACCCCTTAAACTTTTTATGTAAAAAGCGTCAAATTTAATCCGACGATTTTTTATAAGTCATTTTTCGATTTAGTAGTAGTGAAGCTGTTACTCTTACTATTGCTACAACTAACGGATTTTGACAATAGACGTTATGATCCTAACACTAATGATCCTGTTGTAATTGCATACATCGATTAAACGTGTGCACACTCAGCCTCTACGAATAATAATGAGAATGTTTTCAATATGAGAGCATAATTATAATAGATGGTGTCTACGGAAACGTGTTACCATTACGCAAAAATTTGGATATTGTTTATAACCTGTCTATCTTCTACAGACAGACCAACGTCAACTTGATATTTAAGTTGTAAATGATTCCAGAATAGTTACAAAGAGAATGTGGCTAGTAGAGACGCGCAATGTTTATATGAAATCCGCTTGTTGAATTCTTTGAAGAGGCTGTTTCCATGAACCATTCCATCAACATCAGATACTTTTACCGCATTGCCCGCGTAATTCTCAGTAAATATCGATAGCAAATCGGTGTAGAGGGAGCAACTACGAAACTAGCCAAAAGAACAAATAATCTAAGACTTGGTTTCAATTTTTCCTGGTTCTGACAATGGGAATGCATATTAGCCCATATTAGACATATTAGACACCTTTGTGGTTGACTGATATATTTATAATATTCTTATCTTAACTGGCTGCTCTGTCAAAGTACCTTGCCTCTATTAGATTGACTGATCTGTAGTGTTCTCATAGCTGGCTGGACTACCTAAGTAACTTGCCTTTGTTCGGTTGACTGATCTATAGTCTTCTCTTTAATAGTTTGACTACCAAAATATCTTTCCATCGTTGATTGGATTGATCTATAGTTTTCGCTTCACAGTCTGGACTAATAACCTGTCTTGCCTCTATTGATTAGATTGATATATAGGCATGTCTTGTCAATGTTGATGGGACTGATCTGTAGTCATGTGTTAACTGGATGGACTCCCAAAGTTTCTTCCCTTTTTTTGTTTTGGTGAACTGATCTAGAGTCTTGTCTTAACTAGCTAGACTACGAAAGTGTCTTCCCTTTGTTTGTTACACTCACCTATAGTCTTGTCTTAAATATCTGGACTAAAAACATGTCTCGTCCGTAATTACGATCTAGGTCAACAAACTCCTCATATTAGGAAACAATATTAGTTCGTAATTCGGTCAAAATTGTAGTTTAGACTGATATGTAATCTTGTCTTAATTGCTTGAACTACCAAAATGACCCGCTTTTGTTGCTTGGTCTGATCTATCTACAGTATTCTCATAACTATCTGGACTACCAAAAGTCCTGACCAAGAATGACCTGTAATCTTATCTTCTTCGGCTGAACTAACAAAATGTCTTACTTTTTTTTTACAATTGTCTTTAAACAGTGAGGTGAACTATTCGATTGCCTGTTGTAGTTTTAACCCAAACCACTGTGCGACAGCTTGTCTACTAAAGTGCTCTGGATGCGTGAGAAAAACACAGATTCTGGAAAAGCGGCAGCATGTCTACTAAAGCGTTCTTGATGCGTAAAACAAAGAGAGATTTAGGAAAGGGGACAGTCTATTGGAGTGCTCTGGAAGCGTGAAACAAAGAGAGATTTGGGAAAGAACAGCTTGACTTTTAAGGTTTTTTGGATGAGCGAGACAAAGAGAGATTTGGTAAAGTCGACAGCTGGTCCATTAAAGTGTTCTCGATGCGTAAAACAAAGAGAGATCTGGGAAAGGCGACAGATTGTATATTAAAGTGTTCTCGATGATCGAGACAATAAGAGATTTGGCAAAGGCGACAGCTTCTCTACTAAAGTGCTCTGGATGGGTGAGACAAACACATATTTGTAAAAGGCGACATCTATTCAAGTTTTCTTGATGCTCAAAAGAAAAAGATATTTGGGAAAGGCGACAGCTTGTCTTATAAAGCGCTCTGGGTGAGTGAGACAAAGAGATATTTAGGAAACGCGACAGCTGGTCTATTAAAGTACTCTAGATGCGTAAGATAAAACACAGATTCGGGAAAGGCGACAGCTTGTCTATTAAAGCGTTCTCGATGCGTGCAACAGAGAGAGATTTGGGAAAGGCGACAGTAAGTATATTTAGGTGTTCTGGACGATTGAGACAAAAAGAGATTTGGGAAAGGCGACAGCTTGTCTACTAAAGTGCTCTGGATGCGTGAGACAAACACAGATATGGAAAAGGCGACATCTATTCAAGTTTTCTGCATGCTCGAAAGAAAGCGAGATTTGGGAAAGGTGACAGTTAGTCTATTGAAGTGCTGTGGATGAGCGAGATAAAGAGAGATTTGGTAAAGGCGACAGCTTGTCTCTTAAAGTGCTCTAGATGCGTGACACAAACAAAGGCTCGGGAAAGGCGACAGCTTGTCTATTGATCTGTTCTGGATGCGTGGAACAAAGAGAGATTTGGGAAAAGCGACAGATTGTATATTGAAGTGTTCCGAATGAGCGAGACTAAGAGACATTTAGGAAAGGCGACAGCTGTTCTATTTAAGTGCTCTAGATGCGTGAGACAAACAAAGACTCAGGAAAGGCGACAGCTTGTTTATTGAAGTGTTCTGCATGCGTGAAACAAAGAGAGAATTGGGACAGGCGACTGATTATATAGTGAAGTGTTCTGGATGATCGAGACAAAGAAAGATTTGGGAAAGGCGACAGCTTGTCTATTGAAGTGTTCTGGATGCGTGAGACAAACTAAGACTCAGGAAAGGCGACAGCTTGTTTATTGAAGTGTTCTGGATGCGTGAAACAAAGAGAGAATTGGGACGGGCGACTGATTGTATAGTGAAGTGTTCTGGATGATCGAAACAAAGAGAGATTTGGGAAAGGCGACAGCTGGTCTATTTAAGTGCTCTAGATTCGTGAGACAAACAAAGACTCAGGAAAGGCGACAGCTTGTTTATTGAAGTGTTCTGGATGCGTGAAACAAAGAGAGAATTGGGACAGGGGACTGATTGTATATTGAAGTGTTCTGGATGAGCGAGACAAAGAGAGATTTGGTAAAGGCGACAGCTTGTCTATTGAAGTGTTCTGGATGCGTGGAACAAAGAGAGATTTGGGAAAGGCGACAGCTGGTCTATTTAAGTGCTCTAGATGCGTGAGACAAACAAAGACTCAGGAAAGGCGACAGCTTGTTTATAGAAGTGTTCTGGATGCGTGAGACAAAGAGAGAATTGGGACGGGCGACTGATTCTATATTGAAGTGTTCTGGATTATCGAGACAAAGAGAGATTTGGTAAACGCGACAGCTGGTCTATCTAAGTGCTCTTGATGCGCTAAACAAACAAGGACTCGGGAAAGGCGACAGCTTGTATTGAAGTGTTCTGGATGCGTGGAAGAAAGAGAGATTTAGGAAAGGCTGTTCTATTAAGGTGCTCTAGATGAGTGAGGCAAAGGATTTTTGAGAAATGGAAGAGCTGTTTTATTGAAGTTCTCTGTATGAGGTAGTTTTGAGTCAGTCCTATTGAAAAATGCCAAGTTTTGATTACTTTGAAGAAGACCGTAACGATGGTGGCAGTTTTTTCTAATCTTTGCCCGATTTCGGTCTTTGAGCCAAACATATTCTATATAGTTATACGTACTGCGCGTGATCATCGCATCGATACTAATACCTCAGTTGACGTAAAAACTTACATTTTTAATCTAAATATAATGGAATCATGTTCTCCCTGTTTTGGCGACTCGCTAAATCTCAGGTCCTCAGTAGGATTCGCATTACATATCATAGCAGAATTATCGGTACAATTTAATTTATAATTATCTTTAAACCACTTCTTAAATTTCAAACTCAATAACCGCACCATAAAAAGAAAACACCGCTGAGAGATACTGATGAAAGGCTCCAATTTGACCCTTCAACGTCTGTGAGAAACTCGGTGGTCTTGTCGCGATGATGCAAATTCGACTTTATGTGATAGTTGTTCAGGAATATATAATGCTCTGCCTGTTTTTGTTCAAAGTGACGATGTAAATCCTGAGAGCCGATTAGATACAACTAACCTCGAGACTCTACTAAAAAAATTAGGGATAGCTTTTAGGACTGAGTTCTGGCATGAAATTCCTGACTGTTTCATTAAAACAAGAAAATTTTTACAGTGTGTAGAGCTAGACTTAATTACAGCCCAACCTACAGGTCAATCTCATTATATTGTTTTTAGTGGATGGGCTTGCCATTGACTTAATTGTGTTCTACCCTCAATGTGTCGAATAGTATTTACAATGCCGCGAAAACCCAATGAGTGTGGCTAGCATTGCCATGACACAGCCGTTTTCCTTTTCAGCTGGACTCTTGTTTCCATTGTTACTAGTGTTATGAGTAATTGTGCTTATCACACTTTATTAAAGAATGTTACAGTTGTTGTAAAATGCGCTAGATCTTTCTAGATGTTTCTCACACCACAGAGCAAGAAAGCCGCGCTATGTAGCCACTCTGTTCAGGGAGTCCACTAATATCGTAGCTCTCTAGTAGGTCGGCCCTCAGTTGATCAGCCAACTCAAAACCGATTGTGACATGACTGGTCCTTAGAATTGCATCTATATTCAATGGCTCCCTCAAATATAGGGTAATCGAAATTGTTGACCGAAAAATTTTTGGAAGCCCTTGCCGCTTGATAGTTTTGAAACGCAAAACACCACATGAGAGGGTAAGAATGTGCTCTTTGAGATTTTATCCCTATCCCTATTTTATCGCTATCCCAGAGGCACCGTTGCGAGAAAAATAATGGCACGGATTTTTTTCTGCAAAAAAAGTAATTTTTGTGCAAAAATTACAGAAAATACTGGGACTAGAATGACAGGCTTATCATTTTTTAGATATGTACACACGTATAAACTTGTTTAATAATTGAAACCTTGGCAGAGATAACGTTGGATCATTGAAGGTCCACTTCGCTACAATCTTTATTTGAAAATCACACTAAAGCACAGATTAAAATTCTGTTTTACACAACGTATTTCGTGATAAGGCATCTATGAGGGGAGGAGAGGTAGGACGAAAGAGGAAGAGTTAACAAATAAAAATTACCCATAAGCGTGATGAACGAAAGGCGCCTAGTATATATAAGGAAATATGTTCTAAATTGTTCTTTATTGAAACAGTTACCGGATCTCTCTGTTATTCAACATTATCTACTCTAATTTAATATATTCGAAAATGAGGATCTTTGCAGGTACTCTGATTCTCGGTCTATCCATTTTGCTGAACTCTATTGGTAAATATATAATAATAATTTACTACTATTTATAATAAAATACAATTGTTAGCATTGTAAAAGGAAAACAATAATCTTCAATTCAAATCATTTCACTACTCAACGTTTAAGATTGTGGATTTCCTGAAATTCTTAGCTATCTTGAATATTCCGAATTCCCGTTTTTCCTTGAGTATGCTGAATTCCTTAATTACTCTTAAGTTATTCATTTTTTTAATCCTGAATTCCAGATATTTTATAAATTTCCTGAATTTGTTAAATTAACTAAATGCTCGGGCATCCCTCGAATTCGCTAAATTTTCAAAATCCCTTAAATTCCTTAAGTTTCCTAAATTTCCTGAATTTCTAATATTTTAGAAATTCTCTAAAATCTTTAAATATCCTTAATTCCTTAATTATTCGAAATATCCAGAAATCTCTAAATTCTACGAATTATCTGAAATCACTAAATATACCGATTTCCTGAATTCCTTGAATGTTCAAAATTCCTCAAATTTCCGGAATATTCTGAACTTACTGAATCCCTGAAATTCGTAAAATTCTCTGAATTTCATTAATTACCCTGAATTCCTTAAATATTCAAAATTCTATAAAAATTCTACGATTCATAAAGATTTTTTTTTGTCTCAAAAAAAATTTAATGTCAAAAATTATTTTTTTTTTAATCCAGTACATTTTTTCAAAGAAATTTGTTTTTGGATCAAGAAAATATTTTGTCGTCCGTATTCTTAACGATATTTGCTTTATTCAATCAGTATCCTGTTCCATGTAACAACATTTGACAAAAAATTGTGAAACTTTTTTTTAGCTATTACTGCAAATGTAACGTATTTACAATTCATTGCTTCATAGAGGAAAAATTCAAATTATTTACACACTTATTTATTGCGTCTTACTTCATTCAGTTTAAAAAATGCTGACTGATTACTTTGACGACTTTTCTGAACATTTGTATCAAATGTTGTGAAATCTTTTAAAAACTATTATTTTAGTCCAGAATTTTTGATTAATTAATAATTCCTTTTGACTAAACATTTAATTATTTTGAATATTGAATAGCCACCCATCAGATAAGTAAAAAATAAATTTTTGAAAATAAATAAAGGGGATAAAAAATTGTTGAAAAAATTTTCGTTATTTAAATTGGATTTCAATTTTGTTATAAATAAACAAATATAATGAAAAAATGACAAATTTTTTCTATTTGATATTGTTAAAAAGTGTTCAAATCGCCAAAGATTTACAGAGTAATATTAGTTAAAGATATTTCAATATTATATATTTACACACAAAAAAATTTTATAAACAAACTATTTGTTGAAAGAATGTTTTTCACTAATTTTCGATAATTTTACGTTTTTCAAGTTCTATTGCAATAATTTTTAATAAAAACAATATATAAAGGTAAAAAAATTTCTTCTTGAGATTATTATTGTTAATATTGAGGCATCTTTATCGTAAATTCGGTAACATTTATGATTACTTGTTGAATTTTATACTTGTTTTTAACAAAAAAGGATTTTTAAATCCAAAAGAACTATTTTTAAAAATTAAAAATAGAAGAATTGAATTTTCAGTCGGAGCGATAAATATTTAACAAAATAAATGAATTCTCAACAAAACAGTTTAATTTTGAATCTAAACTATACTTTTTTAATTATGGATATAAATTTTCAACTAAAAAAATATATTTTCAAGCAAAACTCAAATAGTTACATTTTTAGTTAAAAAAATTAATTTTCAACTAAAAACCAAATAGTTTTCAGTTAAAGAAATTAATTTTTAATCACAGTGCTGTATTTTCAACCAAAAATATGCAATTTAAACAAAAAAGTGGAATTTTCAACCAAAAAGATGATTTTTCTACACACAAAAAAACAACACATCTGTAACAAATATTTTTAATTTTTTAACCAAATATTTAAATTTTCAACTTAAGAAGATAAATTTTGAACAGCACATGTACAAAGAAAAAAATTAGTTCCACTGCCAATTAGGTAGTCAATTTTTCAAATAGTTGAATTCAACCATAAAAGATAAATTTTAAATAAAATTAACTTTAAATTGAATTTTTCTAAAAAAACACTAATTTTATCAGGTTTCGCTGACACTCCCTGGCTTTCTAGAATTAACTGATCTGTAATCCGGGGTCGCTGATTACGAATCCGAATTTTGATTTGAAAAATTCAAAATGGCGGATCCAAAATGGCGCACAAGTTTTCAAAAGATTAATGGATTTTCATGAAACTTGTTATCTATGGGGTTTTGAGGTTTCCTATAAAAAATTTAAAGTCAGATTTAAAAAATTTTAACCCAAAAACCCCTAAGTGACAAGTTTTACAAAAATCCAACAACTTTTTCAAAATTTGTCCACCATATTGAATCCCCCGTTTGGAATTTTCAAAACATAACTTCAGATTTGTTATCAAAGACACCGAAAACCCCTTGATGACCAGTTTTATGAAAATCCATTAATTTTTTTAACTCTTCCACCATATTGGATCCCCCATATTGAATTTTGCAAATCGGGCTTCGGATTCTTAATCAGCGACCCATAAACATAGTGTGGACTTTTAAAGGCAGAAAGAAATGACGAATTTATATGATCGAGTATTATTTTGTCGATGACAGCAAATTTTAACGCAAAAATTTAATTTCCAAACGAAGAATCCATAGTGAAAACTATTTGTTAAGTTAATTTGTTTATAACCATGAACTTAAAAATGTAATGATTTTTTTCCTTCTACTGCCCCAGTGCATAAAGTCTGGTAATGCTGATAATAGAAACAAAACTTTAACGAAGATAAATAAAAAACGAAAAAATCTACTTTTTCTTCACTCTTTGTATTAACATAAAAGTTTAAACAAAAATTTTAAAAATCAGGCCATATGAATCTGTTTAAAATTAAATTCTGGATTTTTCTTTGAAAAAATTCAAAATTGGTTTAATCAGAGATGCTATAAAATAGTATAATGGACGTCCACGGACTCTTTTTTAGGAATAAAAATAACAAAATTTTTTGGGAAAAATAAAAATTGTATTCGCGTCCAGTATTTTGAGATTAGGTTCGTTTTCAGCTGTCATTCCTATAATGTAAGTCTCTTTTGTACCGATCCTGTCGGTAGCACACAAGAATAATAACGGGTGAGAATTTACACCTAACCTCAAAATACTATGGTAAAATCGATACTTTTCTAAGTATCAAATGTCCTTAAGAATTGTCAGCTACAATTTTTGGGATAAATTTGTACAATTCTGCATTAATTCTTCAATAAATGAAGAAATATATGACACATGAATTGTAACTTTTTTATGACATTTTATTCATAGTAAAATAGAACACTCTTTTGAAATGAGTGAATACAGCTTCACCACACGAATTGAGACACCGACCAACTCACACCGAATTTTGTTGACGATGACATAACCTCACAAAACATTATAATAGAGCTCGCGAAAATATTTGAACAATATTATACCCCCACTTCTGACTCTAGAGTAGAGTTATCTAAAAGAAGGTAAATAAGTACAAAAGTATAAGTGGTCAAAGCCTTCCAGGAGAGTCGACCCAGCCTGAATCGTGCTCGGGTTTCGTAATCAGCGACTCCAAAAATCCCTGAGTGACAAATAAATATAAATATTAAACTTGACGCAATTCTCTTTTTGCTTACAGAGTTAATAAGCTCGATACCGATGACGACTCTGAAGAAATTATTTCCTGGATCCAACGGTGTCAATTTGCCTCGTATTCAGACCTTGGAATATCAATTTACTCGAGGCTTTAAACATTTTCTAGAATTCAATGGTAACCCGATGGCTAATCCAACTGTGACTTTCTTAAAAAGAGGTAATATCATAGTTGCATGGGAACGAAAGGATATGATTCTACCATTAGGTATTTTGTTTGCCGAAAGTGATGCGCATATCGTATTTGATTCAAAGAGAGACCAGTGGGTAGGTCTGCCCATTGACGAGTATGAACAATTGGCTCTGCACTCTCAATTGTCATTTACTGAAGTACGTGAACAAGCGGCTGCTATACACATGGCGAACAATGCAATAAATCGGCGCGCACACGAAGCGGCATGTAAATATGCAAAAGAACAAGCAATACGTGAAGAAGAAAGTCAATCAGGAAGACATCAGGCACCGCTTTCAGAACGTCTTTATGCAATCATGAACACATACCACCATGCATATATTGAAGTGTATACTGCGTGGTCAACACGACACTGATACGTACAATTGATGATCGCGAACCAGCATCTGTGGTCTAGTGGTTAGCATGCTCTCCAGTGCTCCGAATTTTGGGAGCTTTTTGAACTGCGCTTGCATCTAGCCAGTGCGCCTGGATTGGTTACTGTTGGTACGCTGGTTTTTAATAGTATAAATATTTAAATTTAGTATTCAATATAAACAGTGATTGGGAAATGCATAAACAGCCATTTCTTAACCCTAAAATAAGATTTTGCAGTGACGGATGAAAAAAATTTAATTTTAATTATAAAGACCTTATGAATTCTGAATTCAGAGAAAGAAAACTTTTTTTTTGTCACGATGATTAATCTCGTCTCGGTCGAATTTTTAAATTATTGTATTATTTATTCACAGTATTGTGCCCCAATATAAAATCAAATTATTTTTTCGTCTTCCACTCCAAAATTCCATTTTAGGATTAAGAAATTACTTTCGATGCATTTCTCAATCATTATTTGTCATAAATATTCAATTTCTATACTTAAATCATTTAAAATGCGCGCTTTAACAGTAATTAATCAAGTGGCTTACGCGTCGCAAGCGCAGTTCAAGAAGTTTCCAAAATTGAAAGCAACTTTGCTCAACCCTACACATCAGCGTTGGCAGGACGAAAGTTCGTCTCTCGGTGGATTCATAGACGGGCTTTGCAAAAATTAAGCTTAAGGCTTTTGGGTCATCACCAACAACCTTTTTTTTACTGTCCAAAAATTACATAGCTAGGTATGATTCCAGCGCCAGATCAAACTCACGTCCGCTGTACTATACACAGGTTTTACTGCGATTTTCCTTGTGTGCTACAAAAATTTTGTAGGTGAATACTGGTACAGATGTTTTGAAACATGGGCGCAGCCATTAAAGTGTAGAATTAGAAGAGACTTACTTATTAATACCCTGATCAATAGAATGTAATGTGATGTAATGTACTGTACCTAATCATTTCAAATAAAACCAAAACTAAAATACAATATCGTTTGTCAGATAATATTGCACGAAGAACGCTTTAATAATGAAACTTAAATTATAACGATTAGTAATTCTTGAAAAGAAGGTGCACATCTCTGCTTAAAATGTCGGTTAGCACCTGATTAGAAACTGGTTAGAAGTGGGTTCTAAACGGTCCACACTGTGACGTAACCGGTTTTTGTACCCGGGTTATAACCGACACCTAACCGGGCTCTGTCCGGCAACATGTAATTTTCGTTCCGATCCATAAACTGTCTTTACATGGATCCACAAAATACTTTTACCCAGTTCAGGTATCAAGTAATATTCGTATCTCGTTTCTACCCGGTTTGTAACTGGATCTACAACATACCACTACCCTGTTCTTATCCGGTCCTAACCAGTCCATTTCCGAGTTTTAGCCTCCGCTTTATACATGCAACTTTTTACTTCTTAAATAAAAAACACGGCCGAATTCTGTAATTTCGACATCACTGCGCCGACATTTCCAACACGAAGAAGCCTCTGATTTACAGAGGGACTTCTATATTGAGCCTACATTGTATGTCAGAAAGAAGTAATGATGGATGGAGGACATACGATCGTGATAGTCCTGATATACTAACCAAGAAAATTCTTACTGCATCTTTGAAACGACCAGTTAGGACCGGTTAGACGCGGCTAGAATTTTTTTCCAATATTTATTTATAAGATTCTAATATGCAGAATTCGGTTCAAGATGAAATGGAAAGTCCCCATTGTCGAGTTCCGTGTAGGAATCAGTTAGGAACGAGTTATAAACGAACTTTGCTTTACCAATACACTCTGTCTCTAAAGATACAAGACGTTTGGGATTCGAGAACTCCAAAGATACAAAAATGAAAGGGGCTCCCACTCCTGCGCCGTTTAGATTTCCGGGCTAATTTGTGAGAACGCAGAAAGGCCTATTACACTCACGCGCACTTCGAATTTAAGGCAGCGCGCATTGTCACGCACCTGGCTCTCAAATAGAGCGGGGGTAGAGGGGGAAAAATTCAGCTCCCTCCTTTAGAGTTTGTATGCTCCTATATGCAGAGTGTACTTTGAGTTCAAGTGTATTTTATTTTAGGTTCCATTTGTTGAAAACAAACCCGTTAGAACTGGTTGGAATGTTTCGTGTCTCGAGTGCCGTGTAGAAATCGGTTCGGAACCGACTAATAACGAATTGCGGTGGTTACCAAAGTTTAATTTCAGTTTCTAATTTTCCGGAGAGAAACCGCTTGGGTTCAGTTAAAAAGTTTTGAGTGTCAAGTGCCGTGATAGAATTTGGATAGAAAAATTTCATTTTTCCGAACAAGATGTTTTTATATAAAAAGATTGTTGAAAAAAATGATTGTATGAGTCATTGATGAAAGACAACAAAAGATCCGATAACTCCTTTGGACAATTAGATGATGGGTCGTACATACATCTGGTTGTTTTTAAAGCAGATCTCTCTACTAAAAAAAATAAGTACAAACTGGTTAAAAAATGAGCACTACCGATTCGTTCAATAGAGGGTGTAAGATTATTCGGAAAATAATAAAAATGTTTAGTGAAACTTCTCTTATTCTTGCCAACGACATTTTAAAAGTATGTGTACAAATGCTATTGGATAAGGATAGTGAGTACTTATACGCGGTTCCGAATTCGTATTATTACTAAGTCTGTTAATATAAAACTACCAAAAACTCGGAATATTTTATAACTAATAATATTTAGAATGTATTTATAAGCTAAAATGTGCAAATAAAACTACAATTTTATAGCAAATTGTAGATTACATATATGTAAGATTTTCAATTTGTACTTTAAGGTTTATTGTATTTCTTGAGAAAAAATAAAATACAAAAATATGAATTTCAATTTGTTTTAATAAAAATTCATGATATAAACTTCGCCATAGCTTAACTCTCAACTTTAATATTCAAAACAATTGCGATATTTTACAGTTTTGAAACCAATGATTAAATTATCAGAATTGAACATACACTATATAAGAAACTGGATTAGAAAATATTTGCTTCATCTACTAATATTTTTTGACCCAGGAATGTACTATGAAAGATTCTGTAAGAAATAAGCTTTAATAAGCTTTCTGTAACAGAAAGCTCACTTTATCTTTAAGGATTGCATGGAAAATTAATGATCTGCAGAATTAAACCTTCCTTGTGCGTGTATAGGAAGATCTTGTTAGTCATCAGAATTAATTATTTCTGGCAACAGAACCTTAAATTCTGATGAACATAGTGCTTCTTCCTTTTATGATTGCGCTCTCTGCAAACAAGATAAAAATGAAGGTAATTAGCGCATTTGCACAAATTATTTTTAATAAATTAAAACTCTCTTTGAGTAGAGCAGTTTGTTGCTCGTATCTTTCTAAAGCTTCTTTTAATACCTCTTCTAATAATTTGTACTTCACTTCTTCACGAGCTTTTATTTTCTTTTTCACCTCTATTCTAACCTTTTTTTTCTTGACTTCTTGCACGGTTTTAGTTACTGCCTGACTAAACAGTAAGATCCCTTTTAGATCCTTGCTCTATTTCTATATTCATGTCTGATTTTATAATTAATTATGTGGTGACGTGATATTGTTTACAAGGTTTCATAATAATTACAATTAAAATTCTTCTGTGATTAAGAGAATATTAAATTGGACATTAATTGTTTCACTGTGTAAGCGGACAACAAGAAACATTCAACTAGTATAAAAAATATATTTTATTTATTATTTTTATTATCAATTTAGTAATTGCGGAATTAAACATTTTCAGCCTTTTGCAACTCTAATCTGCTTATTATAAGCTATCTGCCCTGAGCTTGCCGTCTTTTTCTGTTTACATTATTCTTCCATTGCCTGCAACAACATGATACTCAGAGACTTCAACAATCCTCAGTGTGAAGTAATTAACGAATTATAGATTTGTTTCGTTTCTTGATAAGCATCCTCTCTCCGGTTCCTTGAACCTGATTCCTCCAAGGCCCCAAGATTTGACTGTAATGGATGCTTTACTTCATGAGGATACCTCGGAGGAGTCCGTTCTGTGGACCTTTAATTGTTCAGTTTTTGGTGCTTCGAGAGCTTTGGCTGACTCAAATCGAATGACAGAATGCGTCCCATATTCAGCGTATAATTGACTACATAACATCTAGCAGACCGTTCACGAAAACGGG
This sequence comes from Druon quercuslanigerum, assembly GCA_010014905.2. Classification (NCBI taxonomy): domain Eukaryota; kingdom Metazoa; phylum Arthropoda; class Insecta; order Hymenoptera; family Cynipidae; genus Druon; species Druon quercuslanigerum. Next base: position 29,854 of record JAAAKG020199391.1, on the reverse strand, counting down.
TTTGAAGGTTTGCTAAAAAATTGAGGATCTACAATCACAAACTAAACAAGTCAAATCTGCTGACAATCATGCAGCATATTGTTGGCAAAATACGGGTGTTTTCTGATGCAAGGAGGAGAATACAGAAAATGGTAGATGCATCAGAGAGAATCAACAGTTTCTCTCCAAAACATTACGCTTCTATAGCGATCTCCTCTGTTCTGCCAAAAAACCACCAAAGCCAAAAGACGTAAAGACATTTTAGACAGACGTATACAAGATCCCGGAAACACTGAAGCTGAAAGAAGATCCTGATATTATCCTCTCCAAGGAGGAAGTTCCATAAATTAATCACACCTGATGGTATGAAAAAACTTTTGATTGGAGAAGTTTACCTCTACACACACACACACACACACACACATGGCTTCCATATTCACTCAAGTCGGAAATGCCCATTCTGTAGTGTTTAGTTTTCGGAGGCCCTTACGCTCCTACCGCAGAAATTCAACTTGTTCAACCTACAGATGTGCTAAACAACAGGATTGTTCAAATAATTAAACCTTTCTGGAGAGCATTTTCTTTGAAAGATTTAGTCTTTAAGAGCCTTTAATCGACATCTGCTTAACAGGTAGTATTGTAAAGAGCAACATCTGGTTTGATGTTAAAAAGTCTCGCATCTGTATATCATTTAACATTCACATTTGTTCCATATTTGGCATTATATGCCTGGCCATTTGTACGCAGTTTATCCTATCACGTTCGACCATTCAATGAGCCTAAAGCTATGTCTAAGAATTTGGCAAAGCCATATTGGTAAAAAAAACAACAGTTGTGCTGAATTGTGCCAGGCCAAAAACGCCATTTTGTTTTTTCGTAAAAAAAAAATCGTAAAAAAATTCGAAACAAAATTCACAAAAGAACGTTTTTTGTGACATTACAAACAAAAATTTCGAAAATTCGAAAGATGTGATGGCTTGTGCTAGGCGTGCAAAACAATTATTGTTCTACACTTTTTTTAGTTAGGTGTATATTTTTCGATGAAATACTAGTTTCTTTTTCATTAGAATAATTTTTGAAATTGAAAAATTAAAAAATTGCGAATTTCAAAAATCTGAAAGTTGTGCTAGGTTGTGCTATGAGTGCGAAACAATTATTACCACAACACACTTTTTCCTCAGGACCATATTTTTTGATGAAATACTAACTTCTTTTTCAAAGTTTTTAACGCGGGAATTAAAACTGCATGATGGAAATCCAGGAAATTAAAGCAGCTTCCTCCAAGATAAGTTAATTGGATCATTTACTATCAAATATATGGCCGAAAATTAAATTGCAATTTATTTAACTATACGTGACATTTTGAATATTCAAAATGCCATTGAAAATTGAAATACCCTGCTCATAATGGATTTGGTGAGGAGGGTCTGGGGGCTATTCTTTATCCATTATGTATTTTATTAGGATTATTTTCAAGAATTTCGCAGCTGCAAACTTAATAAATTTTCTTTAGTTTAATCAACTTTGCAAATCTTATAAAATATCGCTGGAATCGAATACACTTCTACAGTCTAAATTAATTACCAGGTCTTTCTTCCCATATCGACAAAAATCAGTATTTTACGAACCCTCGATGCATGCACTCGTATTGTCAATATAGAATATTTAACAGCCGCGCTAAATATAAGTTGATTTGTCTATTTACTATCAAATATTATTGTTGAAAATTAAATTGCAATTTATTTAACTATAGGTATTTATTAACTACAGATTCCACCATATGAAGAATTGATACTTAACTTGGACATGATTTTAACTCGCAAAACAAACATATTGCATAAAGGTGGTAGTTGGGCTTATAATCTGAACAATAAATAATGCGAATAATAAAGTAGCATCGGAAAGGACTAAAACTTTAATTGATAAAAGGCATGCACACGGAAAATGTAAACTATGCACATAATGAAACTAGATATTTTAAGTGTAAATGAAACAAAGAAAAAGAGATGCTAAAGTAGGGGCACAGAAAACGTGTTCTTGAAAGGCGGATTTGAAATATGGTTAGGTTTAGATAGTGAAACACATCGAAGGCAAGGAGTAGGTCTGACTTTGAATGAAAGAGCGAAGCAGCATCTCGGGGATCATAACTTCCGATCTCTCAGACTGCTGTGGACTAGAATGAAAGTAGAAATTAGAAGATTATTTATCATAGCGTGTTACGCGCCAGATGATAGTGATCACCGAGAAGTAAAAGACGCCTTCTGGGACACTTTAAGTGATACGATAAATATTTGCTATCATGGTGAAAGAATAATTCTGCTAGGAGATATGAATGGATGGGTCCAAGAACAAACTAAAAGTTCTAAAGTCTAAAGGAAATAGCCACCGTATAATTGAATTTGTTGTTTTGGATGAAAGACTAAGAGAGCTAGTCAAAGATACAAGGATGAATGACGGGTTCTGAATGAACTACTGAACATTACCTTCTAATCTCCAAAATTAACTTAAGTCGGCGATGGAGAGAAAAGAGAACCAAGAAAACCAACATGATAAGCGAAAGCATAGGTAAGGCAACTTGGGAGGCGCTTATACGAAATAAAGACATAGAAGGCGCATGGACTACGTTCTGGGATATCATTGTTAGATGTGCGATCGAAGTGTGTGGTACTGCGGCTGTAGGAAGAATGTCTGGTGATGCATGGTGGAATGATGAAATTGAGGCTGCCCAGAAAAAAAAAGAAAGAAGCGTACAGGAGAACTTTGAAAATGGCAGGACTTAGCGATGAGGAAAGAAATAAACGTATAAATGGTTACAGACGCAAAAAGAGGATACTCAAGCGACTAATAAGCGAAAGCAAAGATATAATTAGAGCAGAATAAGAGAAGAAAATACAAAACGACTTTGAAGGATGCAAGAAACTCCTTTATAAAGTAATGAAGGAATTAAAAGTACAAAATTTGTCAACGTGAGAAATGGCAAAGGGGAAATACAATATGACGCTGGCGGGCTGTTAGACGCTTTCAGAGACCATTTTAGGGGACAATCCGGAGATGAAGATATAGGAAACCACAAATGCGATGTAGAACACAATGCGTTAGAAAACTCGCTTGAGAAAGTCTGTGTCACTGAGGTTAGGGATATAATCAAGAACTTTAAAAACGGTAAAGCTTCCGGGGCAGACAGTATTAACGCTAAAATGCTTAAACACCGTGACGAGTACATACCACATAGATTTTGCGAACTAATAAATCGAAAAAAGTGATTATCGTGCCAATATACAAAAGAAAGAAAGATAAAAGCGACTGCAATAATTACAGAGGGATCAGCTTATTAAGTACTGTAAGTAAAATATACTCAAAAATACTTATTCCTATGGTAATGAAAATAACAGGAGAAAATCTTTGGAAAGTCCAAAGTGGGTTTATGCCAAGACGGTCATGTGCGGATCAAATATTTTGCTGAAGGCAAATCACAAAAAAGGTTGGAAAGTGGGCAAAAAAGTTTCCTGTGCATTGATAACAGTTTCATTTAATAAGTTAAAACATTCAAAAAAAATTTAATATTTTTTTAAAAGAATTCAAAAGAAGCTTATTTTTGTTTTACTGATCTAATAAATCGTTTGATTATACTTTTCAAATAGTAATTCACCTAGCATCCATAATTGCTTCTTTAATAATGTCACAGCTCTTAAAAAATGTGTAATTTCTACAAAAAATGATCCTGACCAGTGCCCAGTCGGGTCCCGGCCATAAGCCAAGAGTAACTCACCTGGAACCCGACCAGAAATCTTGTTGAAGTACGGCCATCCAAGTGGATTTCTATACGGCTATTGTTATAAATAATAATGAATGGCTTAAACAATAAATTGCCTAAATATCTTATTTAAACGTCTAAGTATTAAAAGGAAATACTACTTGATGCATTAGAGATTATTTTTATTTTTAAAAACGTGGAAGATAAATAATTAAAAGTGTGGAATATTATTATTAACATTATATCTGTTAAAATAATAATTTTTATCGCAGTGATTAAAAACATCCTAGAAGTATTATATTCAAAAATCGACTCAATTTTTCCATTTAAATTTGTAGCTAAATCCCGAGTTGTCTTTTTTGTGTTATTTTACAAATATACGCACTAACTAAAACTACGGCAGAGATAAAGTTGCAGCAACGAAGGTCTGTTTTTTCTGTAATCTTGATTTAAAGTTTAAACTATGAGCATATGCGGAAATTTTTTTGCTTACACGACGCAGTTTTTTCAATGGCATATATATGGAGAGAGGGAGTGGGTTAAACCAGAAACGTTTCCAATAAAAATGACCCATGTAAGTGTTATATTACTAGCCCTTTGTATATACAGAGTGTTCAAAAAGTCTCGATACACCGAAATATCTCTCCATGTAAATATTTTTCCAAAAAGGTCAAGGCCATTCTTGAACAAAATTGACCTTGAAATAACCTTGAAGATCAAATTCAAGGTCACCACTGTATTCCTCGTTAAAAGTTACTTCAAGAATGACCTTGACCTTTTTGAAAAAATATTTACCTGGAGAGATATTTAGGTGTATCGAGACTTTTTGAACATCCTGTACAGGGTTTTTTTTATTTTGAAACATCGCAATATTCTAAGAAATATGCTTCGAACTGAAGAAATGTTTATGATAAAAACTGTTTATTTTTAAAGGAAAAAGCGATTTCGCACAAATTTATCGCCCAAATCATCCCCTGGGGGCAGAACCGGGTGTAACCTTAAAATTTCAAATGGCAACTTATATTTTTTTATTGCAGATGTAAATTCTCCATTTATGAATACGCAAGTTTTATTTTTTTCAAGTTTTCGATTTGAGTCGGATTGGTTTGTTTAGGTTCGTTGTGTTGCTTACATTCGCTTGGGTTGGAATGGGTGTCTTAGTTCCTTTGATTTGAGTAGTTTGGTTGCGTTGATTACGTTCGTTCTGGTTCGATTGGTTGAGTTGATAACGTTCTATTCGACCAGATGTATTGGTTACGTTCGTTTCGGTTCGCTTTTTGGATTTCGTTCATTTCATATTCTTGTGTTGGTTGCGTGCATTTGCGTTGGTCTTACTTGTTGCATTCGTTTGGGTTAATTTTGTTGGTTACATTCGTTTGGGTTCGAATAATAGTCTTGATTAACAAATACAAATCAATCCAAGCGCAGCTAACTAGCAAAAGCAGATCAACCTAACTGAACGTAGCTAACAATGCCAACCCAAACGAACACAGCTAATAAGACCAACCCAAATTCACGTATCTAACACAACAAAATTTAATGGACGCAATCGACAAAGCGAACCGAAACGAACGCAACCAACATATCTAATTGAAACAAACATAAGTTACGTAACGAACCTAAACAAAAGAACCAGTACTAACCAAGCCACAGAACCAACCGAGAAATCGAAAAAGAATTTCAAATAAAATTTTTTTTTAATGGTGAATCTGAATTTGCAATGAAAATATAGCTTATAATTTTGAGTAGCAAATTAAATCCCGCTTCTTTCCCCAGGGTGTAAGGTGTGGCGTACATTTTTCGAAATGGCTTTTCACTCTCGAAATAAAAAGTTTTCATTGTGGAATTTTTTTTTCGTTGGATGCATACTTCTTGAGATATTTCGATGTCTCAAGATAAAAAAAACACCCGGTACACTGAGGAATCTTGCAGAAAATTCATTATTCACGCATACCGTCTATCTCCGTAAACCAGTATCATCTACTGCAATAGAAAATTAGAATCAGCGCCGGAAATATATTCCTCAGTTTATCGATTTTCCTGAATTCTATTGGTAAATATATTACTATTAATAATAAAAAGTTAGAACAGTAACTTAAAAAAAATTTAGCGATTGACGACTAATGTCTAGGAAATAAAACTATACTGATAACTTTTATTTTTAAGCCACTCTTACCCCTCCCCCTCAGTGCCCAAAATATGACCCTAAAATAAAAAAGTACATTTTTACGTATTATTTTTATTAGTTTTATTGTATTGTTTTCATTTTTAGGACTATTTAAATGGGCTAAAAGCTTCATGTCATTATTTACATAATTAATTTTTAAAAAAATTTTTTTTCGTTTACAAATAAAAATTGTTTGAACGACTTGACGTTTTTATCAAACATTACTACTCGAAATTATTTAATATTATTTTTGATTTAGAAAATACGATTTTTAACATATCATTGAATAAATCATTTTTTTAACTAATTATATTTGTTTAAACAGTTAAAAATGGTTCATATTTTCTTTCTTTATAATACATAGTCAGTAAAATAATTGTATTTATTCTATTTTTTATTATTTTTTTCAAATCAAGAAAAAAAACTGCTTGAACATATAAAAATTGTTTAAACCAATAAAAATTTATTAACATTAAAAAAAATGTATAAAAATTAAGTTATTATTTAGCTAAATGTAGCGTCGGATACCAATTGGAGAAAAAAGTGAACGTCTTTAGCTCGATTTTCCGAAGTCTTAAAAATTTCATTTAGAAGAGACAATTATTTTTTGTGTCGCTTTCTGGGCTTGGGGGGGAGGGGGGTAGTAAAGTTTTTGACAAGTAAAGTTTCGTACGAAAAATATTATAATAAAATTTTCGATTAAAAAGAATTACCTTCTAAACAAAAATATTTTGATTTTTTTATTGGGTTCGCTTGTTTAATCGTGCGCTAATCTTAAAATTTAGTACCCTAGAATCGAAGGCTCATTGTAGGCTCTCTAACGCCACCAAAATCAATTTTCCAAAACCATCCCTTGATATTAGGAAACTAGCCTTACCCAAAGGGCTGATAAAAATACTAAATTTGCACTAATTATAAAACTGAATAAATAAGAATTGATGGCTTATTGAAGGCACTTGCATGATCCATGGTAAAATTTTTCAATAATAACCTGTAACCTAATCGTTCTATCAAGACCGGGGATAAATTTTGTGTTTCTCGATATTCGAAGTTTAGTTCTAGTGCATTTGGATTATTTTAGCATGGTGAGCATTGATTAAAAATTATACTAATTTTTAGTGATAGTAGTGCAGCATTTCAAACTTTTCTCAGAGACATTTACCTTCATTGAGAGGTTCGTTCTGTATGCATTTACTCTGTCCTGTGCAATGAATTGCAATCAACAATATCAGTTGATTCCAATACTGCTAAGACACTTAAAATAGCCCTAACTATTTTAAAACTAAACCGGACAATTACATAAGATTGAGTGAAACAAGATTAATTCTTGCAATAAAAAAATTCCCAATGAATTTTTAATTATTACTTGATTACCAAATGACAGATTGTGGATTCTAATCAAGAGAGAGATGAGTGCGTATTTTAATAATCATTTGGATTGAAGGATATCAATTTTGCTGATATGATCTATATGAGCTTAATGTACACGATTCTGTTTTCGCTTTTGTATTTCATCACACAACAAGGTCCTTATAGAGAAACAAGATGCAGGGTTGTACAGCGCTATTCCCACTTACTCGCTGATGGCGCGCGCAGTCGATCGTATGATCGAAGGATTTGGTGAATGACCCCTTCGTTCCATCTGCTTGTCCACTTATGAGTCAGAGGCGTATCAATATAAATATTCACCCGTATCTTTGCGATTTAATTTCTCAATCCCTTATCATAAAAAACTACCCTAAAATTAATCATGCGCTAATCTTAAAATTGAATAACCCAGAATCGCAGGCTCATTTTAGGCTCTCCAACGACCCCAAAATGAATTTTCCAAAACCATTCCTTAACATTAGAAAACTACCCTTACCTACAAGTGCTGATAAAGAATGCTAAATTTGCACTAATCATAAAACTAAGTACATCAAAATTGAAGGATCATTTTTGACTCACCTATGATTTTTTTGAAAAAATTGCGCCGGGGGCCATGCAACAGCCTTAAATCAGCTCTAAATTCTGATGTACTTACATTTAAGTTTAGCGAATATTTATTTTGAAAGGTAGTTTTTTTGTGACTATGATTGTTCTTGAAAAATGGCGTTAAGAATCAGGCTAGCTTCATTTAGCTAAGTTTTCAGGTGAAATAAATAAACTATTATTTTTCGAAACATTCCCTACGAATTCAAAAATTTCCGTATTTCGTACTACAGTTTGTTATGTTCTAGGTGTTTACTAAATTTCATACAAAATTAAGTTAGCCTAATTCTTAACAGTAACTAAAAGATAGCCTATTCTTCGTAGAACCCATTAAAATGTGTCTTTAATTCTAATGTACTCAGAATTATGATTAATAGATATTTAGTGAACTTTATCAAAAATTTCGAGTGAGGGGAAGTTTTTTATGTTGAGGAATAGTATAGGCAAATTTATTTTGGGCACGTTGGAGAGCCTAAAATAAGCTTACAATTCTGATGTACTTACTTTTAATGCAAGTATATTTTTTTTACAGTTTTTACATGATATCGGTTGTTTTTGAAAATTTGCGCCAGGGTTCATGCAATAGCCTTATATGAGTTGCAGCCCCCTTCCCCCTTAAACTTTCTAAAAACTATAATTGCTCCTTTACGTCCTTTGTTTTTAAATTAAAATTTTGGAGTTTGTTTTACAACTGAATCGCACAAATTCTGGAGGAATTCAATTGCTTAAATTAACTAAATTTATATAAATTAATCATTTTTATGAACGTTTCATGAAATTTACTCGGGGTCCTGACATGTACCTACTTCTAGAATTTTTCCTGAAACATGTTTCGAAATTCTTTGAGCTTTCCATTCGACAGTTCCAAAGAAACTTTTGTGAAATCGGGGTAGTATTTTGGATGAAGTAAATTAAAATGTCAAGTGCTATATAAAAAGGTGTTTAACAATTTGTTTAGAAATTTCTGAAAGCTATAAATTGCTGCTAAAGAAATTTTCCCTTAAATATTCTGTGCAGTCTTAGCGCTTACAAAAAACTACAAGAGACGTCGTCAGTAAGAGCGGCATAAAAAAAGATTATGAGATCCACACATTCTTCATATGTTTGTCAGACCATTTTAAATGTCCGATACCTCCTTTGATGCTGGTGCAAACTGAAAAAATGCCTACAACCTTCGTGAAGGCCTAACCGACCTTTCCAAGTGACCGCTACCATCCAAACTGCGTAGCCAGTAACCGTAAATTCTAGCTGGAAAAAATCTTAAATTCATCAAGCAGTTCCTTTTAAGTCTTCTCTTCATTCTAAGCCAATAAATATTTTTAAATCTCTACGGGTTCACGAAATACAAAAGTAATATCAATGCTTCGTTGCGTCGAGTTTAAGTCTCTTAAACAGGGTTCCTAGCCGTAAAGTTTTTTGAAGTTTTTTTACTGAAATTATAGAAAATATTTGGAAGATTACGTCCTGTCATTTTAAATTTTCTTCCACTAGTTCTCTAAGTCACAGCCATAATACTAAATCTAAGAAGTACTTGACCTAAAATTTATCTACTTCTATTACTTGTTACAGAATCAATCAGTTCAATGTGGCTCACTTTAAAGGAATTATTTCCAGGATAGGAGACTCGACACTTTAGTCATTTCGAATCCTACTATAATGAATTTCACATGATTATGTATCCTGCAACTTTCTTAAAAAGGGGAAATATCGTCGTTGGATACAAGGAGGGACACTTTATTAAGTCACTAGGCGATTTGTTTAATCAAACTAATTTATATATCGCATATGATATGAGTCACACTCTGTGGGTAGATCTGCACAGTTCTGATATGGACGAATTGGGTGTAAACCGTTGTTTGGCATTTGTTCAAGCGCGTGATAAAGCTGCTGCTGCTGCTATGGCAGCTGCCACAAGAAAAACTCCTAACCATGTATTAGACAAGAGTGCACACGTTGCAGCAACCAAAATGGCAAACTGTATGGCAAACCATCAGGAAAAAGCTGAAAAAGGATATGTAAAACCAGGTCGAGCAGTGCGTGCAGAAAGCATCAAAAAAGTCTGGGAAGCATACTACTATACATATATGAGCAAATACTAGTTGAGCTAGCTGCTACTAATTACTACTACTAACTGTGATGAGAGTAATTGAAAAATTCAGAAAGACGGGATTAATTAGAGACGCTAAACACAATGACCTTTCAATAACAAGCCTTTCAAATATTATTATTGAAGCAGTGTGTACCTTATGTTTCAATAAAAAAAATACAATTGCAAAAAATCTGCATTTTATTTAATTCCAATTTTGCTTGAATTAGGGAACACTTGTAGTCTATAAGTTTATCTATTATTCCTGTTGTTGAAGTCCTAATATTGCGTCAATCGACCCAGTTTGGTTACTAATTTCATGAGATCCATATCTAAGCTCATTAACCATAGTAGATCTGTTTTCCTTTCTGAGGAAAAGACTACTTGGAATGGAAGTTTCTAATGTGTCCCCTAGGGGTTTACATTTTTTTCTTGCACCTTCTTCCCTATTCCTTTAGAAGCCTCCCACACACTTACTTGGTGGTGGAAGGGGGACGTACAGTTCAAGGTGGAATCAAGTGGACCATCCAAAATTTTCAAATCGCCCATCCAAAATGACCACATCGACTGCCTGAGATAATTGAATCGACCATCGGATACGATCGAGTTGAATTTCTGAGAAAGCCATATCGACCATCCGAGATGATCGAGTCGACTTCCTGAGATTCTCGATTTGGACCTCTTGTAATATTTTCTATAACAGACTTTATGAAAATTAATTTGTAATTCTTCACTATGCATTTTATTTGTAAAATGCTAAAATATTACTATTTCATTATTCAAAAATCAAAACCTTGACGAGAAATTAAATATGAAAATTTTCACTAATTTAGTTTAGAGAGTGGCAACAGAAATACCCAGAGCTTCAGCTTTGGCTTCGAGAGCTTTGGCTGATTTAAATGGAAGGCTAGAGCTAACGATGAATTCAAATACCAAATGCGCTTGGGTCAACTAAACAAAAAGATTGAATGGGCAAGCCAGAATGTTTCTCGTGTTCAGTATGTAATTGACTACATAACATCTGGTTGAAAAGTTTGCTCAAGAATTGAGGATCTAAAATCATAAACTTAAAAAGTTAAAGCTGCTGACAATCAAGCAGCGTATAATTCACAAAACACCTGTGTTATCTGACACGAGGAGATGAATACAGAAAAAGGAAGGATGAATCAGGAACAATCAACAGTTTCTCGCTGACCCATCGCGCCTCTTCAACGATCTTCTCATATCTGTCATAGACCTAACTAAGTCAAACAAGGTAGAGACTTTTTGGAGAGGTATACCAGATCAATCAATCACACCAGATGGTATTTAAAACTTCTACTCAAAGAAGGTTGCTTTTAGGAGGCACTGCACTTCTATCGATAAAATTCAACTTGTCGAAACAAGGTAATTAGAGAACAATTACATGTTTGAACACACTGTATAACATCTTTACAGCTCTCCTAAAAAACAGGATTGTTCGAAAAATTAAACCTGTGTGGACAGCATCCTCTTCGACTGATTTGGTCTTCAAGAGCCTGTAATCGACCTCTGCTTCACAGATGGTATTGTAACGAGCAACATCTCGCTTGATGTTTAAAAAAGTCTCGCAACTATATATTCTGTGACATTCACAATTGCTTAATATTTACGACACTCTGATCACCTCTAAGCCATCGCAGAATTACTCTTTCAACCTTGGAATTACTGTAATGTACTCTATGTCTGAATGTTTTAATGCAGTTTATCCTTTCAGATTCGGTGTTCTACCATTTGATGAGCCTAAAGGCATTTGTGAGGACAGGGATGGCATACGCGTTGATAGCCCTGATCTTGTTAAACGAATGAGGAGTACTATTTATTATCAATCTGAGTCTTGTTATGAAGACAGTTGTTAGGAGTTTCTTAACCATCATACCCTGAATACTCTTAGCAACAAGAATATTAATATTTACAAATATACCCATTTGTGATGTAATACAAATTTCAATGATGATTTTTCTTTAAAAATTATAGTTTCCGGCAAGAATTTCCAGTGAAAGAATCTTGCATAAGTTGTACAAGGTCTAAAAAATATTTTTCGACAAAGTATACAAACCTATATTCACTTTAGATATTAAGTTTGCTGAACAACTCGAGGTAAAATTATATTTGCAGAACTACAAAATAAAATTGTAAGCCCTATGTATGGACTCCAATCGATGCTGAAATTTTTTCAAATCTTTTTAGTGCATTAACAACCGAGGAGATTGTTATTATAGTAATACTAGGTTGTTAAAATCCATGCTAAATATAAATTTAAAATAATTACCGAAAACAATATAATATTCATTTGCAAAGAAAAATAAGAGAACAATTTTGACATCAGCAAAATGATATACTTCTCATTATTCTCGTTGCATACTTTTTCGTAAAAAATAGCATTAGGGTAAAAAGAGAAGAGAAGAAAAATAAGGTTTTATGAGGTTGATAAAGTTTTATGAAAAGGCGAAGAAGGCTAGGACGAAAGGAAATGTTTGAAAGATAATCAATACAAAAACAAAAAGGATAAACCAGAATAATAAGATAGTAGAATGGAAACAATATTTTCCAGATATTCTAGGAAGGTTAGAGAGGTAATTTTGGAAAGAGGGAAAAGATTGCAAGGAAAAAGTTGATTCAGAGGATACAGCAACGGAAGAAATAGTCTGGTGTTAGCAATAGTTAAAAATTTTAAGCTGTCTGGTGTTGAACCGATTCTAATTTACTTCTGGTGATACGAGATGGGAGAACTAAACAGGAATGCCAATGAATGTTAATTTAAACAAGAGGAATCAGAAAAGGATAGAGATTAAGAACAGCACATAAGTTCTAAATTGTCCTTGGATCGAGTAGAGATGCAAAAAGTTATGACCCGTTTTGGACCCCTCCCCCCAATCTCAACGCCTAGTAAGACTTGACAGCACCTCCTCCAGATTAATCTGTCACAAAATCAAGCACGATAATTGATAAAGACCTGTTTTGCCAGAACCTTTGATTAAACTGTGAGCATATGTTAAAATAATTTTTAACCTGAAGCCTCTAACAAAGCGCCTGATGCTCGGAACTGATGTCCTCACTGAGTACCCGCATAGTTAAGCTGCACGCCTAGGGCTTGGCAGAAAATAATTCTGATGCGGATTGATGGATTATTTGAATATCGTGTATCGTTACGCTCAAGGCACTTACGGAATTTAGAGGAAGTGGAAGGATTAGGCACTTGGTGAAAAAGGCACTTTCTGGAGAAGGCGCTTGATGCTTACTGCGCCAAATCTATAACTGTAAAATATCAGAAGTTGATTCCAAACCACATGGTGAAGCCTAGCCTCGGATGTCAAAAACACCCAAAACTCCTTAATATCCCAGGTCTATCTATTCGACCTTGCCAGGCGAACTATCGCCTAAAACTTCAATAAAATAGTCTGGTATACTTAAAGGACACATAAATATTTTTTAATTAAAAAATTTTTAACGTTCCAGGAGTTCCGATCAGTTTTCCCTCCTAAAATAATTATTTGATATTTTCATAGGGTTCAATTTGTCTACCATTAATTTAATTCCCGGATCCCTTGAAATTCAGAAAACCCGATCACTTAATTTAAAACAAAAGATCTTTTATCGAGATTTATCTTCCGATCGAGTTCTTCTAGTTATTTATTACACATACATGTACAATAATTAAAACCAGGCAAGAGATAACGTTATGTCAATAACGCTTTCTTTCGCGCATAAACATTTTCCGTGTGCGTCGTATATGAAGAGCCCCCTAGTATACATACTGAACTATCTTCTTCAAAATATATTTGTGAATCAGTTAACGTATTTCTTCCTAAATCAGTATCATTCACTGGTATAGAAAATGAAGATCGCCGGCTGTACTCTACTCTTCGGTTTTTTCGTATTCCTTTATTCTTTTGGTAAATATATAATAATATAATATAATATTTATAATTTAAAGTAGGCGTTTAGTAGAAGCTCAATTTGATTCCATTTGGAAATAAATTTCAACTCCCTATATTAAATTAGTGAAATTTCTCTAATATAATGAGTCGAAATTCCCGAGTATAAGGCTACTAATTGTTATTATTTAAACAGTAAGTAAGTAATTTCAAATTTAGTAACACAATGGTAACATATGGGAAAATATTGTCGGTGGCTTACGTCACCGCCAACCACACAATATGGTAAGACGCCATTCGTCCAAAGTGCAAAGATTATAATTATTTACACATCTAACCTATTTTAAATTTCACTTCTTACGTATTTCTTGTATTGTTAATTAGCCATAGTTTTTTAAAACATTTTTTCGACAAAAGAAAAAAATTTGAACTTTTATTTGGGAAGCACGAACCAATTCGTTTGTACCTCGTTTATACTGTTTGTTCATTCAATATTTTCATTTGTACCCTCTTGGCTGTCCGGCTAGGCGCATATCAAAACTTCTTGTCATCCCCCGAAATTAGAATGTTTCCATTTTTAACATTTTGTAAGCCTTTTTGCGTCGTTTGTGCGCCAGCTGATCGAAATTATCAGTAACGTAGGTCATTACAAATAATTATGTGCCAAACCGCAGATTCGGAAGTTCTTTTAAGACTGAATAATTTCATAATTTTATGTTTATCGTGCAAAAAACTTGTCGGATGCTGCCTGTTAAAAAGTAATTAAATTGGACTTATTCCTGATTTAAAATATTCGCTTGCTAACCCTAAAGTCCCTTTCCACTCGGCACGTCACATCTATTCCCGCCGGAGTTTCTCTGAACATTCCTGGAACATTCCATGAATAATTCTTTAGAAACCTTCCATGATAGGTCTCCGAGCCTTCCAATAGAATTTTTCCAGAAATGTTTAGAAAAAAGTTTGTGATATCTAGGCCAGGAGGTTTGTCAATCGAAATTGCTGTGCCAGAACTTGTAAATAGCGAAATATCTCAAATCTCTAATCTGAAAAAAACTGAAATGATTATACCTGGAGCCAGTGAACCCAAAAATAAGCTCTTATAAACATTCTACTATTCAAACAAATAACAAAAATTAACATATTTCTATTTCTTCTTACAGAATTAGTAAGTTCAGATCGTCAGTATAATTTGAGCAGATTATTTCCTCTATCCGATAGCGTCGACTTACCTGCTATCACAGAAGTTGAACATGAACGTATTGAACACTTTGATAATTTTCGAACGCACGATAATCACCAAATGTCGAATTCTTCTGTAACTTTTTTGAAAAGAGGCAATATCATCGTTGGATGGAAGCAGGGAGACAAAATTAAACCGCTCTGCATTTTGTTTGGCCAATCTAATTTGGATATCGTATATGACACAGTGAATAGAGAATGGGTGGCTCTGCGCCGTAAGGAATTTGAGAGATTGGGTCCATATCATAGTTTTTTACTTACATGTGCGCGTGATGCAGCTCATGTTGCTGTTGCATTCGGAAATGATAACCTGTCTGCTAACAGAATAGTACACTATAAAGCAAGCGAACAGGCAAACTTTTTTACAAACTTTGAAGAAGAGAATCAAACAAATCTTCTACAAAATGGTCGAGCAACCCCTTCATCAAGCGTTGCAGCAATCATACGCGTATACCGTCAAAAATATATTGAATCATACGAACTTTATTCGAGACCACATCCAAATTCACCATAAATCTACGCTGACAGGATGAGACTTCGACTCTCGGTGCAGCAGAAAATTTCTAGCGCAGAAAAAAACTTTTAACTCGTATTTACTTTAAAATTTATTAAAAGAATCATTTAGTATTTACATATATGCGTACGTTATTATTTTTACGAAGTCGCTGTTTGAAAATTGTATTGACAGGTATAATTCTAGCATCACAGTGGATTAGGATCCCCAAAAGTTGGCCAATAGGCCATTTCTCATCATCAACAATAGAAGATTTTTTTTAAAAGTAGACACATGAAAGTAGTTTACACAACATTTTATATCAAAATATGAAATATTGACCGGAAAATAAACATTTGATTTCAAAAGTTGCATGTAGTTTTGTTGACGGTTATTTTCCTAAATATCTTGTAGTGCAAGCAATTTTTGAATGTACTATGGAAACTGAAATTTGTTTCGATAATCAAGTAATTTCAAACGGAAAACTAATACAAACAGGTCCAAAATGTTTTTCTTTCCTTGCGAGAATGTACCTTTTTAATAAAATACACAGAATAATTTGAAACATCCCTGACGCCAAACTCACGTATTCCGAAATACCGCCTCAACTGTTGTTATGAAATATGTGTTAGCAAGATTGCATCGATGAGAGATTGTTTCTTTTGTATAAACAGAATCTATTCATCACTCTGAAGGAATATTTACTAATATTAGCGTTCCTTCATTTATTTAAAAACTCTTTGCAGACAATATTTTCTATGTGTTATGTACATTAGTTTTGATTAGGATTTTCTTTTCTGCTCAAAATGAAAATGACCTTAACAGGTTGTTGATGGCTTGCTATCATGGATCCAAGTCATCAGAGGAAAAATATTTGAGCGCAGTATTGAATGAAATGATAAAACATCCAACAGGACCAGCAAAAGTATGACGATTTATTCAGGGACAAAAGCCCTTAATTCTGGAGATGACTTCAGAGAAAGGTTTAGCTTTTCAATTAAAGCAAAAACTGAGTAAATCTACGCAAATAGCTATGAGAGCTGAAATTGGCTCCCGATCAGCATATATTTTTCCTCCATATGTGCACATTAGAAATTCAGAAGGTTTATGTAGACCTCCAAAAGATGACATTGTCAACATTATACCGCGAAAAGAATTTGTGAATTGCTATAAGATTTACTATTATTTAGTATCAGTTTTAGAACGTCTGGAACCTTTTTTCTATGATATTCCCCAACGTTTATAATCTTTTGTTTTTCTACTTTCTATTTTGTAAGAGATTCATTGAAGTCAAACATTAAAGCAATAGAACGCTCAGCGGAATCGTTGACAAACTTGAATAAACCTACAGTTCGTTTTGCATCAGCAAATTTCTGATTCGTGTCCCACTCTTCAGGATCTGTATTAAGAAAAAAATTAACATCTATTCGAAGAGAACAAAAAGCACAGATTGATCAGAAAACCATGAGATCATGCAATCTCCTGCTTTCTAGATCATCAATCCTCTCTAGTTTAATACATTGGTTAGTTCAGTCCTCCAAGTAGAATTTCAAACTTGTTATTAGATTTCGCTTTTCCTCAATATAATTTTTCCAAGAAAATAACGCTAGAGGAACCAATTTATATCGAAGGTAATACAGATCAGATTTTAACTTTTTTATGGATGCATCTGACGCGGTTCGATTAACTCCTGAATATCATTTCAATTGACGAAAAAGGAATAGATCATTGACTGGGGCGTCACTGCCGATTGGGCACGAACTCCAGGCCTTAACGTAAAGAACAAATGCGACTAAGCAAAACTCCGTCAGTTTTTTTGTCTCACTGTCAGTGAGTGTAAATTCATATCGGAAAAGGTAAATCTTAATATAATAATTTAGTTTCGTTATCTATCTAGCTAAGTGGTAGGCTGCAGGAGCTCTAAAGTGATATTTATTTTTGCTTGGCGAAACTCCTAATATTATTAGACAAAGTTCTACCATCCCTTTATAATCTTCTCAAGGCAAGTATCCGTTTTCTTCTAATAAAATATTTTTAAGAAAATCTATGACATTCTGTTTTATTTTTCTCGAAAATCGGAATATTTGTACCTTTGGGTAGTCCAAATAAAACGGTAAATACGCTTCCAATAATTTCTTCATGCACGTGATGCCGGCACGTCGGATATAGTAAATTTCTCCCAATTAATGTTTCTAAAAGAACACACGCACCATCAGATTTTCCTGTGGTAGAAGCAGTTGTATCGAAACTCATACCAATCACGTAGCTTAACACATTCCAAAGGATCAAGAAATGAAAAATGGCTTTGGCGATCATTTTATCTGTTGCATTATTTAATTTAGGAATACCGAAAGTCTTATGGACACTATAACCAGTAATCACGACTGAAAGCCTTTCAACATTTAATTTCTTATTTTCCTTGTTGATACTATCTATCTCCTTTTTTCCGTTCCAGTGAATTATTAAGGGAGGCTTTTCTATTGCAGCAAATTCTTCTTTCACATTCTCAGCTGTATTTGCACGGAGGGCAGAGCTTTTTCTTCGTACAGTGGAAACAGAGCATACAGCATCATTCAAATTTTGACCATCTGACAATTGCTGCTGCTAGCATCTAAATTTTTTATTGGATAGGTTAATTCAATCTAAAGTCGCAGTCACTTCTTCAGAGTTCAAAATATTATGGAAAATGCGTGATATCTTCGGTGCGTTAAGTCTGGTTTGACTCAATTTTTTATTATAATAGTCTGATATTTCTGCTTCTGAAAACGACTCGTCTACACCATCGGTGAAATCTACCTATTTTGTTTTCCTCTCTTTTTCCTGCCTCTCTTTTTCACGTCGCAGCCACTCTGCTTCTTTGGATTTCCCTTCCTGAAGTGTCTCTTCTTTTTCTTGCATATTCAAACCTTTAATAGTTTTGATATTTAATTTCATACGCCGATTTCCTCGTTGATCTTCCAAAAAAATGTTGTCTTTAACGTATTGAATCAAATTTACGGCATTTGCATCAGCTATATCAAATAAAGCTTTCAGTTTTTTATCAAAAGTTCTTGATTTATTCTTCTGAAGAAGTGTGTATCATTCATTTTTAACCTAAACGGAACAAAATTCGAAGATGCAAGATAAGCTTTGGATTTCCTTTATTTTAAACCCAACTATTGTACAATAAATTAAACCAGGACCGCGATAACGTTATATCAATAAAGATTTCTTTTGAGCATATGTTATTTGAGCAATGTTCCATTTGTGACGTAAATAAAGAGTCCCCTAGTGTATATATATGGAACCATCTTCTTTAAAATATATTGATTAAGCAGTTAATTTATTTCTTTAAAAATCAGATCATCTACTGTTATAGAAAATGAGGATCGCCGGCTGTACTCTATTCCTCGGTTTCTTCTTTTTTATTTATCCTTTTGGTAAATATATAATAATATAATATCATATTTATAATTTGAAGTAGACTTTTAATAGAAGCTCAATTTGTGTCCATATGGAAATGTTCAAACGAAGACGCTATTTTTGCCATTTTAATTACTGTAACATATGAAAAAATATTGTCAAACTTGTCTGTAGCTTACGTCACCCAAAAGAACACGACGTGTTTACACGTCATTCTTCCAAAGTGGAAAGATTATAATTATTTACACACCTAGCCTATTCGACTTTTCCAAATTTATGACTTATGGCAAACTCTAAATCAAATGTATCACACCTACTGATACTTATCTTTGCATCATGCACAATTCTTGATGGATGAATGACGTCATTGTTGCGAAGGCTCAAGGTAAATTGACTTTTCTTCTAAAGGTCATTTCAAATGGCGTCAGTTCTGTACTTTCCTGAACTGCTGTATTAAATGCAAATCATATTAAGTTCAAGTCTTGGTTCCATTTCGTCTCTACGTCGACCATAATGTCTTTAACAAAACTTTAATGGTTCCGTTAGTTCTCTTAATTTCTCCGTTGCTATGTGGATGGAAAATAATTTTTTTATTGAGCAGAATTCTAAAATGGTTTTCAAATTTTTCAATCAATGCCTATCCAACGTTAGCCCCTTGGTCAGTTAAGATATGCTTTGGAGAAGACAAGGTGTAAATTTAATGATCAAGCAGATTAGTTAGGGCTCAAAGCGATTGTACAGGTACCACTTCATACCTGCCCTCCCAGCGACCTTTTTCTATTTCTGAGCGCTGGTTTCGATCTCGAAGCTTCACATGACGCTGTGGTTCTCAACTGTCAGCTTCTATATTACATTGCAGTAGTACATTTAAATTGACTCGTGTATGAACTCTCTTTCGCACTACAATGCATATCGCGTCTAAGGCGCGTTACTATGTTATGTTAATTCAAAGTAATGTACGTTACTCCAAGTTACTTTAAAACATTTTTCTATGATATATAAACTGAATTTAATAAGCTGAAAGGGCAGGTATGATTTGATATATTTCGTAAGCAGATCTTTTATGGATAAAATATATTTGCTTCCACTCAATTTTTCCAACAATGGGCGTCATGCTGTTGACAGTTTTAAATTCGCTCTTTCATATTTAAAAATAATTAAATTTTTATCTGCGAAATTGGAATTGTAATTAAGCTGCATAATGAGGCGTTAATCCCCTATTTCGACACGCGCGGGCGACCCGAGGAATCCAACCCCACCACTTTCTATACACCTTTCCGTTCTGTGTTCGTGTGACTTAAAAACTCGTCTGTTTCGGTATACGCGTAGCGATAATAGAAGATCATAGGTGGAGGGGAGGGATACCGGAGATTATCCTCACTCTCTTTCTTTAATTGATTCTGGTGAAAAATTCGCCTGCTAACCTTAAAGTCCCTTTCCACGCGGGACGGCACATCTGTTTTTTCGGATCGCACAAAAGTTTCCCTGAAAATTTCTGGAACATTCTGATAAAAGATTTAGAGAATTGCTTGGAAACCTTCCTCGATAGGCGGGTATCTACTAACTCGCAGGAAGATTCCTGAAACATTTTTCGGAACTCTCCGACTCTTCCATTAGAATTTTTCAGGGTTGTTCGTAAAAACTTTTGTGGTACCCGGGACAGAACGTCTATCAATAAAAAATTGCTTTGCGAGAACTTGTCAACCACGACATATCTCTAATAATTCTTGTGTCTCGAACGATGACTTAAAAAAAAAACCTCAACATTGGTTCCTTTTTTGAGTTTACTATGAACTTTTAAAGTAGATAATGAAAAAAGCGTCTCAGTATGCAAAAACTGATCTCTAAATAACTAATGAATGGTATTTTTTAGAAGCTAATGAATCCTCATTGACTCCATACTGGGAGCCGGTAAACCCAAAGTTTAAAAATAAGCTTTTATAAATATTCTTCACTTTAAAACAATAAAAATAAAAATTAACATATCTGCATTTCTTATTACAGAATTAATAAGTTCAGATCGGCACGAGGATTTGAGCACATTATTTCCTCTATCTGATGGCGTCGACTTACCTCCTATCACAGACATTGAACCTGAACGTATTGAACGCTATGATAATTTTCGAACCCACGATAATCACCAAATGTCTAATGCTACTGTACCTTTCTTGAAAAGAGGTAATATCATCATGGGATGGTTGCAGGGAGACAAAATTAAACCGCTTTGCCTTTTGTTTCGCCA
This sequence comes from Druon quercuslanigerum, assembly GCA_010014905.2. Classification (NCBI taxonomy): domain Eukaryota; kingdom Metazoa; phylum Arthropoda; class Insecta; order Hymenoptera; family Cynipidae; genus Druon; species Druon quercuslanigerum. Next base: position 8,625 of record JAAAKG020199391.1, on the reverse strand, counting down.
ATCTAATTTGGATATCGTATATGACACAGTGAATAGAGAATGGGTGGCTCTGCGCCGTAAGGAATTTGAGAGATTGGGTCCGTATCATAGTTTGCTGCTTACAAATGCACGTGATGAAGCTCATGTTGCTGTTGCATTCGGAAATGATAACTTGTATGCAAACAGAACAGTACACTATAAAGCAAGCGAACAGGCAAACTTTTTTACAAACTTTGAAGAAGAGAATCAAAGAAATCTTCTACAAACTGGTGGAGCAACCCCTGCATCAAGCGTTGCAGCAATCAAACATGTATACCGTCAGAGATATATCGAATCGTACCAACTTTATTCGAGAGGATACGTATAATCATAATAAATCCTATCGAACCTTTATCTATGGTCTAGTTCTTGATACGCTCGACCCTAATCCTCAGCGCTAACAGGACAGAGCTTGAGACTCAGTGCAGTAGAAAATTTCTTGTTTATAAAATAAAATCTTTAACTCTTATTTACTTTGAGATTCATTATAATTGTATCACCAGGTTATCAATTATTTGAAATAAAAGAAAGTTAAACCAAACTGCAATATCTTTTGAGATTTTGGTCACAATCCTTTATTTTAAACATAATTCCGAAGTATATCTTATTTTAGAAGTTCCGGGATTTCTGAACAAAGTATTGTTTGCCCAGGAAAGATTTCTAACAAATTTTTAATTCTAGAATTCTAAAACTTCCAGGTTTTTTGATCAGAATTGTTAAATATGAAATTAGGTCCATACGTGACCTTTGTATTTTTATAATTACAAAGATCCGAACAGAAGGATCATATGTACTTTCTGAACCTCTTTCATTCCCCATGGTGACGTTCGGCTGTTCCCCAACACTAGCGAATTGATAATCCTTCTTTCCAAATTCATTATCAAGCGACTAAATAAAAAATTAAAGCATACTTAATCAATGCGTCATCATAAAATTTAATTTGAATGTATAGTTTGGATGTTTGAGGCCTTTGCATGATCAAAAACTTTCTTTTCCCTAAGTCTTCAGACCAGTCACCCCAACTTTGGCTTATAGAGGTACTGCGCTTACGCTACCTATGCGTAAGAAGAGGACGCGGTTTATTATTGTTATGTTAACGGGTTGTCGCATCGTGTTCCTCTTGAGCGTCCTAGCGCAGGCACAATGCGTCTATATATCTAAGTTGGGATCAGTTCTTAAGACATCTATTAAAAACTTGAATTAAAAAATTTTTCAAAGTTTTTCTCTAAACCCTAATATATGGGCTTAATGGCAGTGTTTATCATTATTAAACAGAGATCGAAACAGAGATCGGAACCTTTTTAGAATTGCCCCTCGATTAAAAGTTTCATTAAGAGTTCGGCTCGACACCGGACACTATTAGTTCCGATGGGTCCAGCTCCTGACCCAGATGCTTTCGATTGTAAAGAGTCCGCCTCTAAATCCGGATTATTTTAATTCCTAATCATCAAGGTCTTGATCCGAACCGTGTTAATTTCTAAGGGTTCGCAATAGGACTCAGACCTTTCAAATTCTTATGGATCCAGGTGCAGACTCGGAGACTTTAAATTATTAAGAGTTCCGGTTCAAACCCGGATCCCTTTGTTGTTTAAAAGACCAGGTCCTAACCCCGACCATTCTGGTTCCATCCCGGATCCCCTCAATTTTTAAAGGTTCAGGTCCTAATCCCGACCCACTCAAATCTTAAGGGTTAGAGTCTGAACCTGTACCCTCAATATACAAAAGCTTTGAACCGTCCAGGAATTTTTTAGCCTTAGATCTAATCTGAAAGGTTCCTTAATTCCGCACATCAGTGAATCTGACTGATCTTTACATTTTTGTCTAAAATTGCTGCTAGTTGTATGAAAAAATTATTTTTTAAAAAAGATTATATAAATAAAACTATTCCTGTATTGAGATTAGTACACAATACTTATGATTTTTCATCTTTCTAATCTGGAGTAAAGAATTAATAATTTCTCAACTTTTTGTTTTCTCTCATTTCAATATAGAAATTATTAATTTTTTTCATTTATAAATTTTATCACAGTCTAATAGTCCAAAAGGATGTTCTAATTATTTGTAAATAGTTCAGATTTAGAAATTGTAATGTTTAAGTCAAACATTTATTTTAAAATTAGAAAAAGGGAGACAATTTAGAAATAGTAATTACATTCTTTGTCAATTTTCAAGAAAAAGAAAACAAAAAATTTGCAACAAATTCTTACATTTTCAAATAAAAAAAATTTTAACCAAAAATGATAGTTTAATTTTCAGCTTAAGAAAATATTCTTTTAATAAAAAACGAATTTTGAACAAAACAGTTAAATTATTAAACAAATAATGAATTTTTAAACAAGAAGAATAATTTTCTATTAAAAAACAAGAACTTTTAACTGAAAACGATAATTTCTTTTAAAAAATTTAACAAAATTGTTAAATTTCTAACGTAAAAAATAAATACTAAGACTAAAAAATAATAATTATTTAATCAAAAATGAAATAGGATGAATTCTGAGAAGAAGAGTTTTAGAAACGCAGGATACACTTCAGGATATTTAAAAGAATATCGAAAGGTTTCAAAGAGAATAACAACATCTTTATAAAATGTTTTTCAAAATTTTAATTAAAGTTCAAGACAGCTAACCGTATTTTGAATATTTAAAAAAAATAAATTTACAACCAAACTTTTTCAGCAAAAAAGTTTAATTTCCAAAATGTACATGATTTTGCACACAAAAAATACATTTTCAACCAAATTAATGAATTCTTTATTTAAATATATGAATTTTTAAACATCGAATTTTGCATGAAATAGTTAAATTGTTAACTGAGATCAAGCATGGTATAAAAATATCGCCAAATTTTTTAAATTACGAATTATTTACAAAATTTTTATTGCAATAATCATTATGTATTATATTAAAATAAAATGTAGGGATATTTATTAATGTATTATTATTTTTAATTTTTTTACTATGTTTGACACTAGGGTCTAATGGTTAAAATCATGAGAGATTTCTTCATAAAATAAATGTTATTGAATTTATTTTACAATTATTTACAATTAAAATTAGTTTACAATTAAAATAAAATTCTAAAATTTCAAATTTGTAATGTTGAGATAATTATTTTAAGACATTAAAATTAAATTAAATTAAATTAAAATTTTCACAAGAATCTTGAGAAATTTCTGTTTCTCATCTTGTAAGCCTAAAACTCTTCGAGATTCTTCCTTGACGATTTTTTAAATCGGTCGAACTTTATTGAAATCTTTTTAAATCATCCCTTAATGTTAATTTTTTAAATAAAAAATTATTCTAATTATTCCTATGAGAACCCAAAAGAATTTTTTTCCATTTTCGTGAAACCTTTCAAAATTCTCAATAAATTTGTTCAAGTTTTAATTAATTTTAAATCGTTTCAAAATTTCTGAATAGCTCTTAAATTTTTTCAAATTTGGGAGTACATTTTTTTAAACCAACAAAGGGCATGATAAAAATTATGTTCCTAAAATTATGTAATATGGCAATTTAAATACTTAGGAATAATTTAGACCGTTTTTTTCATCTTTTTTTTATTTTTTTGAAAATTTGTTCTTGTTTTTTTATGCTTAAAAATTAAGCATCAAAACATTTTTAATTATTTTCCTGAACGTTGTAATGGAAAGATCAGTCAGATTAGCTGACGTGCGGATCTAAGGCTGAAAAATTCCTTTAAGGAATTTAATTTAAGGCTTTAGTATATTAAGGGTTCAGGTCTGGAACCAAATCCTTCAGATTTAAGTTATTCGGGAATAGGACCTAAACCTTAAAGAATTAAGGGGATCCGGGTTGGGACCAGAACTCATAATATTTTAAAGGATCCGGGACAAAACCTGGACTCATGAAAATTTAAAATTTGTAACTCCTGTTGAAAACCCTTTAGAATTGAAATAGTCGGGGTTAGGACCTGGAGTTTTGAACAACAAAGGGATTAATAATAAAATCTCCGCGTCTGCACCTGGACCCATAAAAATATAAAAGGTCTGAGTCCTGTTCCAAACCCTTAGAAATTGAGAGGTTTCAGGTTCGGACCCAAACCCTTAGGGTTTGAAAGGGTCGGGGTAAGAACCTAAACCCTAAAAAGTTAATAAGATTCGGGTTGGAACGAGACTGATGATATTTTAAAGGATCCGGGTCAAAACATGGACTCATGAGAATTCAAAATTTTTAACTCCTGTTGCAAACCCTTGAGAATTGAGACAGTCGGGGTTAGGACCTAAACTTTTAAACAACAAAGGGATTATTAATCAAATCTCCGCGTCTGCACCTGAATTGATAAAGATATAAAAGGTCTGAGTCCTGTTCCAAACCCTTAGAAATTGAGAGGATTCAGGTCCGGACCCAAACGCTTAATATTAGGTGGTCGGGATTAGGACCTTCACCTTAAAGAATTAAGAAGATCCGGGTTGGAACAAAAGTCATAATATTTTGAAGGATCCGTGTCGAACATGTACTCATGAGAATTTAAAATTTTTAACTCCTGTTGCAAACCCTTTAGAATTGAGATAGTCGGGGTTAGGACCTGGACTTTTAAACAACAAAGGGATTGATAATAAAATCTCCGCGTCTGTACCTGGATCCATAAGAATCGGAAAGGTCTGAGTACAGTTTCGAACTCTTAGAAATCGAGATCGTTCAGGTCCGGACCCAAACCCTTAAGATTTAAGTGGGTCGGGATAAGTACCTGAACATTAAAGAATTAAGGGGATCCGGGTTTGAACCAGAACTTATAATATTTTAAAGGCTCCAGATCAACACATGAAATTATGAGAATTAAACATTTTTAACTTCTGTTGCAAACCCTTAAGAATTGAGATAGTCGGGGCTAGGACCTGAACTTTTAAACAACAAAGGGATTAATAATAAAATCTCCGCGTCTGCACCTGGATACATAAGAATCTGAAAGGTTTGAGTATAGTTGCCGACTCTTAGAAATCGAGATCGTGCAGGTCCGGACCCAAACCCTTAAAATTTAAGTGGGTCGGGATACGGACCTGAACCTTAAAAAATTAGGAAGATCCGGGTTGGAACCAGAACTCATAATATTTTAAAGGGTCCGGGTTGAAACATGGACTCATGAGAATTTAAAATTTTAAACTCCTGTTGCAAACGCTTTCGAATTGACAGAGTCGGGGTGAGGACCTGGACTTTTAAACAACAAAGGGATTGATAATAAAATCTCCGCGTCTGCACCTGGATCCATAAGAATCTAAAAGGTCTGTGTACAGTGGCGAACTATTAGAAATCGAGATCGTTCAGGTCCAGACCCAAACCCTTAAGTTTTAAGTGGGTTAAGATACGGACCTGAACCTTAAAGGGTCCGAGTCTAAACCTGGACTCATGAGAATTTAAAATTTTTAACTTTTGTTGCAAACCCATTAGAATTGAGATAGTCTGGGTTAGGACCTGGACTTATGAGCAACGAAGGCACTAATAATAAAATCTCCGCGTCTGCACCTGGATCCATAAGAATTCAAAAGGTCTGAGTCCTTTTGCAAACTCTTAGAAATTGAGAGGATTCAGGTGCGGGCCCAAACCTTGAGATTTAAGTTGGTCGGGATAAGGACCTGAACCTTAAAGAATTAAGAAGATCCGGGTTGGAACCAGAACTCATTATATTTGAAAGGGCCCGGGTCGAAACCTGGACTCATGAGAATTCAAAATTTTTAACTCCTGTTCCAAACCCTTAGAAATTGAGAGGTTTCAGGTTCGGACCCAAGCCCTTAGGATTTGAGAGGGTCGGGATTAGAACCTGAACCTTAAAGAATTAAGAAGATCCGGGTTTGAACAAAACTCATAATATTTAAATGGATCAGTGTCGAAACATGGACTCGTGAGAATTTAAATTTTTTAACTCCTGTTGAAAACCCTTAAGAATTGAGATAGTCGGGGTTAGGACCTGGACTTTTAAACAACAAAGGGATTGATAATAAAATCTCCGCGTCTGTACCTGGATCCATAAGAATCTAAAAGGTCTGAGTACTTTTGCGAACTCTTAGAAATAGAGATCGTTCAGGTCCGGACCCAAACCCTTAAGATTTAGGTGGGTCGGGATAAGAACCTGAACCTTAAAGAATTAAGGGGATCAGGGTTGGAACCAGAACTCATAATATTTTAAAGAGTCCGGGTCTAAACCTGGACTCATGAGAATTTAAAATTTTTAACTCCTGCTGCAAACCCTTTAGAATTGAGATTGTCGGGGTTAGGACCTGGAATTTTAAACAACAAAGGGATTAATAATAAAATCACCGCGTCTGCACCTGGACCCATAAAAATATAAAAGGTCTGAGTCCTGTTCCAAACCCTTAGAAATTGAGAGGTTTCAGGTTCGGACCCAAACCCTTAGGATTTGAGAGGGTCGGGATTAGAACCTGAACCTTAAAGAAATAAGAACATTCGGGTTGGAACCAGAACTCATAATATTTTAAAGGGTCCAGATTGAAACATGGACTCATGAGAATTTAAAATTTTTACTCCCATTGCAAACCCTAAAGAATTAAGACAGTCGGGGTTAGCACCTAAACTTTTAAACAACAAAGGGATTATTAATCAAATCTCCGCGTCTGCACCTGAATTGATAAAGATATAAAAGGTCTGAGTCCTGTTCCAAACCCCTAGAAATTGAGAGGATTCAGGTCCGGGCCCAAACCCTTAATATTAGGTGGTCGGGATTAGGACCTTCACCTTAAAGAATTAAGAAGATCCGGGTTGGAACAAAAATCATAATATTTTAAAGGATCCGTGTCGAACATGGACTCATGAGAATTAAAAATTTTTAACTTCTGTTGCAAACCCTTTAGAATTGAGATAGTCGGGGTTAGGACCTGGACTTATGAGCAACAAAGGCACTAATAATAAAATCTCCGCGTCTGCACCTGGATCCATGAAAATTTAAAAGGTCTGAGTCCTTTTGCGAACTCTTAGAAATTCAGAGGATTCAGGTGCGGACCCAAACCTTGAGATTTAAGTTGGTCGGGATAAGGACCTGAACCTTAAAGAATTAAGAAGATCCGGGTTGGAACCAGAACTCATTATATTTGAAAGGGCCCGGGTTGAAACATGGAGTCATGAGAATTTATAATGTTTAAGTCCTGTTGCAAACCCTTAACAATTGAGATGGTCGGGGCGAGAACGTGGACTTTTAAATAACATAGAATAACGATAAAAATACGAAAGCTGAAAAAAGTTACAACACTTTACAGAAGAAGAGGAATGTTGATATACTCTTGTTCCGGAAATCGGTTTTACGACCATTTTTTCGAGACAGTCGATTTATGAAATTTACCAAATTGTTTGATATTTAAATGAGAGAAAAGGGGAGCGAGCAGTAGTGGGGTGTTATAATTGTCCAAAAAATGTATGCTTTTTTTTAATTATGCCGCGAAACCATGTCCAGACCCATTATCACCTGATGAAGTTGTTGTAATTACTTATTACACAGACATGGATCTTAATTAATACCGTACAAGAGATAAGGTTAGATCAATAAAAATCTGTTTTGCTAAAATATTTGTTTAAATTGTGAGCATACGTTGATACAAGGTAGGCAGGGGGAGGGCAGTCCAAAGTGGAACTTTAGCGCATTAAAATTTTCCATGTGCGTCGCATATACAAAGCCCCCTAGTATATATATACAAAGACATCTTCTAGAAATTAAATTTAATACGCAGTTAACGTATTTCTTCAAAAATTAGTGTCATCTGCTGGAACATACAATGAGGATCGCCGCCTGTAACCTATTCCTCGGCTTCTTCGTTTTCCTTTATTTAGTCGGTAAATATATTATAATGTACTATGCCATTTATAATTTAAAGTAGACTTCTGGATTTTTTGTCCATCTCGAATTACACACGTGAATGCTCTTTCTTTGCCATATTAATTCCGGTTCGACGTGCATTTCTACTCCCTTAATCTAAATAAGGAAAATTTCTCTAATTCAATTGAAGGGAAGGTGGTCATTTGCGATTAATAGAAAAATGCTAATTCGATTATTTCAAGTATTCACTGATGCAATAGTGGAAAGCTACTGATTGTTATTATTAAAAAATAACTAAAGAGTAAGTTTTTCAATCATTCATACTTTACTATGGAAAGCAATTATGAAACTTGTCCATAGCTCACTTGACTTTCACAAACAGAACGTGTTTTCGTCGTTTCTCCTGAGTGGAAAAATTAAAATTATTTACACAACTTATCTATTTAACCTTACTTTATTTACGTATATCTCGTCTATGGCAAAAATAGAAGTCACCAAAAATTTAAGTTTGTGTGAAAAAGTTAAAGAATACACAGACACGCGAAAAAAATAAAAAGTCTTGCCCACCAGACGTTAGGAACGAATTGCGACCTGGCCGAGTCAAAGCAACCTCCGATTCGGATTCAGCGGCCCCAAAAATGTATATAAATGTTTTTCTTATCTGATGGACTAGACTTTTTATCTTTTCATGTTCCGATACACAGGAACATGCAATAACACGAAGAGAATAAAAGAGTCTTGTCCAAAAAATGTTAGGAACGAATTGCGACCTGGCCGAGTCAAAGCAACCTCCGATTCGGATTCAGCGGCCCCAAAAATGTATATAAA